>PVLD010002770.1:25560-157343 GCA_004027595.1 Dinomys branickii | reverse complement strand
AGAGGATTAATTGTCTGACTAAATTTGCATGTCTGTATATGGGTTTATATATTTACACTTCGAAGATATCAATGGATAAAGCAATAACCACTGTTGAGATCATATCACCTTGTCTATAGATTAGTTGTGATTGTACTATTTTTTATGCTAATTGGTGTCTGTTTGTCAATATGTTTTTGTACTTTTATTTTTTTTTAATAAAAAAAAAAGAAAGTAAAAAGTAAAATAGGCCTGTAAAATACAAATACCAAGCAGATTAAATATGTGTAGAAAAAAATGAATGTTTTCTTTTTTTGTTTCTTTAGGTCTTTGTTTTGTTATGCAGGGTCTTTTGTTTTGTTACACAGGGTCTCCGTACATAGCCCAGGTTGGCCTTGAACTCACTATGTAGCCCAGGCTGGCCTCAAACTCATGGTGATGCTCCTGCCTTAGCCTCTCATATGCTAGGATTATAGGCATGCACCATCACACCCAGCTTCAGAAGAAATGAATATTCTACTCCCTCATGTTTGCAAGTGTGCAGGCAGACAAGAAGAATATCAGGACCTTTGGTACCACTTAGACTGGAGGTGGTGAACCTATGGCATACGTGCCACATTGGACTGTTTATCATTGCTAGCTCTAAATGGCTGGCCATCACTGGCCTAGACAGTGACATCAGGGACACTCCAAAAACTTGCAAGGCTTTGTAATCATGAGGGAATCTTGGCTCCCCTGTACCTCAAATGTTCCTGAGGGTTTTGTGTATGCCTGGTCTCACAGTCCTTCACCACTAGTTCATGCTGATAGGCTGGGCCACTGGCTCCTCCAAGAGTCCCACTACTGAAAGCCTCTCAAGTGGCAGACATCACATAAGGCTTTCAAGATGAGCTCAAAATATTTTGTTAGTAGGTTCCTCCTATTTTTACACACATTATAAGGTGCCAGCTTAGCAGGGAGTCACGTCCCATGGCAACATCCACTTACTATTAACTGGACTTCACAAATTTATGGTAACTCAGGGACATTAAGTTTGGTAACTACATCCTTATAAAGGTAACACCCTGCACTTATTCCTTTCAAAGACTTAATTACACAGCCAAATATAACCCTGGTAGAGAATAAATTCACATGCTATAATCAAACAGAAAAAGGTGAATTAAATCTTCATCTTTCCATACTCAGGCTTCACTGCTTTTGGCAAACCACTAAGATGAAGCTATTTTTATCACAGAGCTGCAGGGATCCTCATAGGTAACTCCCTAGTTACTGACATGTTAGAAATGACAGAAAACAGAACAGCTCCAATCTGAATGCTTCCCCTTACTTTCTGAGGTTAAAAATCTGAAATTATAAATAGCACTAAATAATAAAAATGATGATGGACAACATACATGTTAGTAACAGATTAATAAATGGAGTGAATCTGGTTGTTTAAACAGACCACAAACAAATCTAGTGATTCAGCAAAAAAGCTAAAATAAAATCTACAAGTTGTGAGAACATCAAGTAATCAGATCCAAATGAATTACTATGGAAGTTTTTTTTTTAAATATGAACAAGAAACACATCCAGACTGAGGCCCGGTTTTCCTGGAAACAGATCTGAGCTAAAATGCCAAGGCCTAACTCCTGGTCCCTAATCTACCAACAAGCAATGAACAGATTTCAGGCAAATCTTTCAGTCTTAGGGGCTGGACAGGGTGGTAGCTACTAATATTATCTATTAATTATTTAAAATTATATGATCCTATGAAATGAAAACACAAAGGTACAACATTACCATGTTGTCGTAATCAGATGGGTCGTAAGTGCTCTGTTTAAAAATTTTACACAGATCCATAAATTCTTCGCCCATCTCGTGAATTTGTTCATTTAAAATTGCTCCCTTGGTACCACCAAATTCTAGTTTTTCCAGCTTTTCAAATTCCAACATGGTGACAAATACATCCTGTGTAAACATACAGTAAAGAACTTTCCATGATCTTGAGAAGAAAAAGTTTTAGTTTCAAATAACGAACACTTCCCAACATTTGTGATCAGTAAGTCAGTGGCTACTCATCTGACAGAAAATAAATATTACCAATTTTACTGATCAAAGCAATTGCTAATTTTAAAAATCACATTCCCATTTTCATACTGATAGCAAACATCTCACAGTACCAGCACCCTCTAAATTAGAGACACATCTAAGTCAGATCCCCAGGTAATACCCAGAAACCAGGTTTTCAGCTACCCGCACTCTGCCCTTAGTCAGCTCCTTCACTGGAAGGGTATTTGAGAGAGTGCCAGGAAAGGGAGGCACAAATAGCCCTCAGTCACAGGATGTAAGAGACAGTGGGACTGATTAAGCGACAAGAGTTTTCAAAACATACATCTCTAATTTTGAATGAAATTCAACAAATCGTACGTCAATGGTAAAGAATAAAATTGTTAGAGCTTTAAATAGAAAATAAAGCAGTATCATCAGTTCCAACTTTTTTTTAAAAAGTAGTCAGTAGGCTCCATCTATGTATTCAATTTTTAGGGGCTGGGGGTATAGCTCAGTGGAATAAGCACCTGCCTGGCAGGCGCAAGGTCCTGAGTTCGATCCCCAGTACCGCAAAAATAAATAAATAAATAAATAAATAAAAATATGTATTCAATTTTTAAATTTCTGGTTAGGCATTTCAACTACAGAACTTATATTTCCATATCCTTCCTATCTTTATGAATGGTTTTAATATTTTACAGTATACAGTTATGCTTATATATGTTTGGTATTATGTACTTATTACATAATGTACTATGCACTTATTTACATATTTATTTATATACTGAAAGATGGTGTGGTATTTTAAATTATTAAGTGGGTTTTTTGTGGGGAAGAACAATCTTAGTTTCAAGTGTGTTTTATATGTCTTCCCTTAAAGCTCCTGAAGTCACTGATGTAAGATTCCTTTACAGTTTCCTGATTCACAACATTCTTCCAGGAGTTTAGTAAATTGTAAGGCTTAGCACAAGTAGATAAAGAAATTGACTTATAGTTAGTGTAACAAATCAAAAACAAATTCTAAAAGAAGCACATTAAAGCTTTAAAAGTCATTCTTTTATTCTTACATCACTGACTTCAGGACCTTATCACTAAGAAAAGAGATCTCTTCCCATCACATAGAATAAACTATTCTAGGAACTGCATGAAAAGCTACAGGCTTTTGACTCTACCCACAATGTAAAAAAATAAATTGAATATATGAGTACCTCTATTTTCATTAAACGGTCAAGAAATTTGTCAAATCTGAAAAACACCAGATGAGAATGAAAATCCCAGGGTCTCAGCTCTGTATTTCTTGTGAAATAGCTTGCCAATCCTTCTTTATAGTTGAAGAAAGAAGTTTTGAAAATCTTTAAGATGTTGATGGCCACCTTCACCTTTTCCAGTGAGTCTTCAATTTCTCCCTTTAAAAGGTCCTCAGGTGAAAGGTAATCTATTGCCTTGGATTTAATGAAAATGAAACCATGATCAAAATTATGCTTGACAGATTTTTAAAATGTAATTCTCTGCTAAAATGAGTTTTAAATGATGATGTCTAGAATTGGGCCAGCAATACTTTGACACAGAATGCACAAATTATAGAAATTTAGAATTGTGGGTTTCAATGACATACGTTTGTAAGTTAGGATGAACACCAGACTCCATTCTTTCTGGATGCTTACCTTCTGGCAATGACTGAATTTTTGCTAAGCCTCATATTAACAACTGTACAATCTGAGCTTGCACAGTTATGACTACCAGCAAATATTCCAGACAATCATGTTTTCATATAAACAATTATGCAAGCCAAAGAGGGGAGATATGTCAAAATATGGGTTTTTTAATTATGGTCATATTAAAGATGAGAAAGAGCTGATTAGGTAGGTAAACCACTGGATATTCTTTTGGTAAGGAAACTTCTCTTCTGGGAACTTAAGCAGTGTTATAGGACTGACAATCACCTGAGACATGCCAGGTATACGGAGTACTGCTCAAATGCTCATTGAGCCACTTGCCATCTAGGTCCCTCCCAATTTTGCATTCATCTTATTTATTACGAATATTTACAATTTGTCAAGTCTAAAAATTCTGAAGGTTCTTTTTCATAGTTTCTAATGCATCTTAACTTCATATCATTATAGGTTTAAATTTTGAGCCTTTGATTTTTGTGATGGCCTAAAATGTTGTTCAAGATCTCAATGAAGAGTGTAAAGCCACTTGGTTCCACATAGCAGATAGAGAGCCTCTTTTTTCTCATGTAGACATATGATCCCCCATGTCTCACCAATACAACAGTTTTATATGCAATACAGACTTTAAGCTGTAAAGGAATAAGCAAATAATTCATTTAGTCTATAAAATCTTTTAGTATATAAAATCCTTATCAGAGTATTTCAAATTCTAACTATGAATTAACTCTTGTCATTTCCCACTTAGGCTGGTTTAAAAAATGAATCTCTATGTGAAGTCTGCTAACATTTCACACAGAACAGGAGAAAGAACTACCAGTAATCCCATCACAGTAAAATTGGAAACAGTCTACAGCTTGATATGGTGTATGGTACATTCCATGTACCTTCATGTATATGTATTCTTTTTCAGGAAATTGAAAATCTATGGAGATAACTCATTTGCTTTCCTGCATCAAAATTTCCTGTGACAAAATTACCTACATTTACGGTAACTTCACTGGAACAATCCATCTCTATACCATTTCTGTGGTCCTTGGCTAGCTCACACAGAGATGAAACAATTTCAGCTTGATAACAGTCTTTTCATATAGGCCGCTTCTGAGTACAGTCTCCTAAAACAAAGTTCTTGCATTTACTAACCTAGAGGACAAAATGTAGTCTATATTCTTGTACTGAGAAGCAGACAATGTAAGAGGAAAATGAATCAGATGACCTGGCTCTGATAAAGCCAGGGGTCATAGATAACTTTTGCGACATTAGACAAATTATGTCACAGGATCTATTTCTTTGCTGTAAAATGAGAGAGCTGAATCAGGAGACCCTCAAGATTCCTTTTGGTATATGAACTTTAAATTCCTAACTTCTACACATGTCCAACTCAGCTTTATTATCTTATGCTTAATAGTATCAGCACTAGAAATTACTGTATTTATGTTGAAATGATCCCAAATCAGAAGTCATAGAAGCTAAAATACAGTCAGATCTGTGGCTTCTGTATTCATGTATTCAACCAACCATGGAAATGCAGGTACGAAAGTTGGCTCATTGCCGATTTTTGATTACTAACATATTAGGGTATGGTAAGAACAGCATTGCTGCTTGGACTCATGGAGATCAGGTCAGTAGAACCTTTGGAGAGAAGAACTAAGGAACAAGAAAATCTACAGTATTTCCTCAGGAGCTTGGCTGACTATTGATACTGACTATGGGCCAGGATAACAGGTTTACAGGCTTAGAGGTAATCAAGATTTCTTGTAAACTACCTATAACAATGAAAATTGAAGGCCACACCCCTGGCCACTCGCAGTGGGACAGTGTTTCCTGAAAAGCCTCATAGAACCACTGGTTGGAGATGGAGACCTGACCTGGACCAGAAAAGTTTTGTGAAGTCAGAGGCAGCAATGAGAACACAAGACATTTTCCCAAGTGGGCCACCCCATAGTCATCCACTGGTGACTGAACCAGAGTGGCAGTGCCCTGCACCCAGTGGCATTGAGTAGCAGCTTTGAGGCTCGAATTTCAACAGCAGAACAACCCAGTGGTCACTTCTGTGCCAGTGTCCCAGAGTGAAATGGGGGAAGGCCTGTCCAGTCACAAAAGACAGCCAGCAGTTGGACAACAGACTGGGGGGAAACCTGGCTGAGAAGCAGGAGCTTGAACCTAGACTCCAAGGTGGTGAACACCAAAAGCCAGCCTTAGCCCTAGCTGCAACTCCAGAACTCCACCAACAGTGAAAATCTACCTCTGGAGTTTACACATTAATGGAACATTGCAGTGGAAGAGTTTTGGTAACTCTCAGAATGAGAGGAGGGTTCCTTAAAAAGAACTTCGGGAAAGTGATTGTTATGACTTATGTCTACATGTCCCCCCAAAGCCTCACAGGTGTGGTTTTTCAGAGGTGGCTAGATCTAGGGCATGTGATGCTGGGATTGAGTGTGTAATGCTGGGATGAAGGATGTGTGGTTACTAAATTAGGCCACTGACTGGTTTGGCATAGCTGTGGTGTGGACAATGGGAAAGCCCACTCTGGGTGTAGAAGGCCCCACCCAAAAGGTGGGTAGCCTGAAAGAGATAAAAGGATGCGGCAGCCTGCTGCTGTTGTTGCTGCTGCTTCCTTGCTACTGTGTTGCCTTCTGCCCACCATGAACTGTTTCTTCTCTGCCAGGCCCCTTTGCCACACCACCTCGCCTTGGAGCCAGCCCACTGTGAACT
The DNA here is from genome assembly GCA_004027595.1 of Dinomys branickii. NCBI lineage: Eukaryota > Metazoa > Chordata > Mammalia > Rodentia > Dinomyidae > Dinomys > Dinomys branickii. The sequence continues at coordinate 150,948 of PVLD010002770.1, read as the reverse complement.
GAAACCTCTACAAACGGTACAGTTGAGTAAACCTTTCCTGCTTTTACTTGTGGGTGTCAGGTACTTTGTCTCAGCAACAAGAAAAGTAACTAAGACCATCATGGCTATATTTGTTGACCCCGTAACAAAGACTGAGTTTCATGTGCATATCTCAGCCATTAGCGTCCAGGGCACTTGCTTAATAACACAGCAGAACTAATTCTCACAACAGAACAGCAGCAGAAGTTAAAGGAGATGGTGATAAATTTTATTGAGGAATTAACCTGTCATCAGCTCCTGTCAGTAGCTACACTTAGCTTGTAAATACAGCAAGAGAACAAAATGAAATTTTTACTGAGTTTCTGTTACAATGCCAGGCAGCATCCTGAGCGTTTCACTGTTTCCTCTTCTGGGCTTCACTATACCCATGGACTAGACATTGTTCCCACTGCCAAGGGAAACTGAGGCTCAGAGAAGCAATTTAACTTCTCTTAAGTGGTTCAATTAGACTGAAATCCAGGGTGGGGAATCCAAAACGTTTCTCATACACCACTTCACTTCAGAAGCAGAAAAGTAGAAAACACACACACACACACACAAAAAAAACACTTAACACTCAATGTAATGATGGACCAAGAAGTCTCAACTGCAAGCCTGCAGCTCTCCTCCTCTGGCTTTTCCCTAACTTCTCAAAGAATCTGAGCAAATGACATATTTCATGCCTAGTAACTCACCTGAAGAAAATCTCTAAATTATGTCTTCTCCAAATTCATGTTAAAGGCCTAACTCCCATAAGCCTCTGCTTGAATATAGGATCTTTAAAGGATATCTAAGGGTCAGTGAGGTTGTCAGGTAGGGCCTTTGTCCGATAGGACTGTACCTCTTTAAGAAAGGGGAGACACCCAAGCGAAGGTGGCTGGCTGCCTGCAAACCAGGAAGAGGGTTCTCAACAGAATGTGACCCTGCTCTCACCCCAATCATAGACTTCCAGCCCCTAGAGCTGTGAGAAAATAAATTTATGCTTTTTAAAGCACCAAGGATATAGTATTTAATTACAGTAGCTTGAGCAAATTTCAACACATTCCCAGCTATAAATCACTGGGTCATGCGGCATCCAAGTATCTTTCAGCTTTCTAGTTATATAATGTTCTCTGACACTGTGGGTATAAGAAAGAAAGTTCACAAAGAAAGAGTAAGAAAGCAATGGAGATGGTCCAACAGGTCACAAAAACATTTTATAAGTTAAGTAATACATAGAGAAGCAATTAAAAACATTTTTAAAGATCAACAACACATCAGAACTCTTTCCATACAATCCCACTACTATTTTTTGAGGCCATTCTGGGGTCGGGAGACAGATTCTCTTAACTTACTGTCAGGAGTCTTCCATAAGCCAGTGTTCATGTGGAAAGCAAAGGGAAGGCCACAAAGAAGTTACTATGCATAACGACCTTTTATTAGAAGCTGCTTTATATAGTTTTGAAGAAAGGTAGGTTGTTAAATAAAACTCAGCAACAATTTGTTCTTTGACTGTACCTGACTTATTTCCCTTGTCATTTAGGATAAAAAAAAATCACCTGGCCTTTGTTACTACAAAAGTGCTTTCTAAAAACTGACAGGGAAAAAGCATTTCTTACTGTAATCTGGATTTATCCTTCCTGGTCTAGCAACACCTACCTCATGGCAATGATTCTTACTGTTTCTACTTTTTAATGCTTCATACCTGGTCAATGAAGAGATTGCAAAATTCTTGCAACAAGACTATCACCCGAGCAGGGGTGTTGTAAAACTTGGAATGACTCCAAATAAGGCATATGGTATGAAACAATGGGGCGATTAATGCATAGGTCTGTGGGAATTCTGTCTCCTGGAGACAGTGAATGTGTCTCCTCAGAGGCCTCAGGTAAAGTTCCACGTCTTGGGCTTCAAGGAGAGCTGAAAGGAAAAAGAACAACTGTTTACATGATATACTCCCTTTTTGCTAAATCCACTTTACAAGTTCAAGAGAACCATGTCAAATAACACAGCTGTCTTTAAATGTTGTCATCATTCCATTTCTGCTATTCATCCTACAATTTATACATGAGCAGTCTGCAAAATTTTATACATGTCCATTTGTAACTCAGCCACTCAGGACAGCACTGGTCTAGTTATTCACATAGCGTAAGTAATTGTAGCTCAAGACCCAGGGGGAAACAACCTTAGAGTCTAAAGAGATTTATTCAACCCCATGGAAATGCTGCGGGAATAAGTCATCTCTGTATCATTGTTATTTTACGGTTTGGATTATAAACTTCACCACTAGAATGTTTTCTTCCTCAGTACTGGGTGCAAGCACAATTGACTCATTTATTGTGTCGTTCTAGTTTCCTATGAGAATCACTGAATCAGTGGACAGGAAAATTATCTATTATTAGCAAAAGTAACTTAATAAGTACAGGGATAAAAATATTCTGGAATGAGACAGCTAGTTATACAACACAGTGTTGTTGATAATTGTACAACACTATGAAAGGTGTAAATGTCACTGAACTTATGCTGTCAGATGATTTTGTTTTGTGAATTTTACCTCAAAAAACTTTCAAATGTCATAGATATAAAGATAAATTAAGTATTTTACTACTGTTAATGACTGTTTACCAAAATTCAAATTTTGTCTTGATTAAAACTAGTCTTTTCAGTGTACCTTAAGTGGATCACTATCAGACTTCACTTTGTTCCTGAGGCTACAAATGCCTTTAACTGAAAATGGGTTGTATTTATTTTATTTTATTTTTTAAAATTTATTTATTTATTTTTTTGGCAGTACTGGGGATCGAACTCAGGACCCTGCGCTTGCCAGGCAGGCGCTTATTCCACTGAGCTATATCCCCAGCCCCTGGGTTGTATTTATGAAGGTAGAAAATGAAGTTAAATCTTATTTTCTCAGGTTATCCAAAAAATCCTACTACCTTTATCACCCATATTACTCTGTTTAACATGTAACCAATTAATCTGTGCACCTAACACAATGAGAAAGCTTTGATGAGAAAGGGGGTTACAGAATTGTTTTCTCTTGAAAACAATTAAGAGTATTTAAGCTTTAAGTTTAGTAATAGGTAAGTGAACTCCAAATGTGTTAAGCATGTCTGCTGATCTCACTGAGCCTCAAGTATATCTTTTGAGAGGGGTCCCCTACCTTTAACTGACCACAGGTTTGAGTCACATGTAACCCCTCAAATCTGTTATTTCTGACTCTTCTGCCAATGGTCATAGATCTCTGAGCCTTGAGATTTGTTTCTGTAGCACCTTTGTCTACAGAAATAGTTCAATTTATAACACTGAGAGAAAAACCGCCAACACCCCCTGTGTATTGAAGGTAAAACTATGTACTCTACCTGATATAACATACGTGGCATCTCTATCTAATGGCTCTCAACCAGGGGAGATTTTGCCCCCAGGGGAAAATGGACAATGAAGACACTGCTGATTGTCACAACTGGGTAATGGGTGGTGAATATCATGGTATTACTGAATATCCTGCAATGCACAGGATGGCCTGTTGTCACAAAGAATTACCTGACCTAAAATGTGCATAGTAAAAAAAACTTCCAGTATCACAAGCAAAAACAGCTACTCATCCATATCATCCTCCTCATCCCATACCAGGGATTGAATCCAGGTATTTTACATGAAGTTATATCACTGGCCCTTCTTAAGATTTTTGATTACTTAAAAGTTAAGTCAAATAATGCAATGACAGAATTGAGTAAACAACTTAACTCTTAATGTGAATGGTCTTAACTCCCCAATCAAAAGACAGAGTAGTAGATTGGATCAAAGAATAAAATGCAACATACATTGCTTACAGAAGACAAGTCATGCAAAAGGAAGGTCAAAGAGTAACACTGAAAGAGCAGAAAATGATGCTTCATGTAACTGTAGCCCAAAAGCAAGCAGGAATAACTAACCTATTTTCAGACACAGATTTCATACCAAAACTAGTCAGAAGAGATAAAGATGGCCGCTATATACTCATGAAGGGACCAATCCCACAGAAAGTAATAACAATTATAAGTATTTATGCACTGAATGTTGGTGTACTCAAAATCATAAAATAAAAATTACTGGACATAAAAGAACAGGTAGACACCAATGCAGCCATATTGGGGAACCTTTAACCTTCACTCTCACAATTATGTCAAAGAGACAAAAAAAATTAAAGAAATATCAGAGTTAAACCACACTACTGAACAGACTGTATCATCCAATAGCAGAATATAGACATTAATGATCAGGTTCTGTTCCTGTGAATAGTTCCTTAAGTGAAGTGGTTGCTAAATGAAGAATTGTATATAGTATGCAAATTATAATATTCAAAACAAAAAAATAGTCAAAGGAAACTCCAACTTGATGACTTTGCTTTTATTTGCATAACTCATATATAGTACTATAATATGTAACAGAACACAAAACTAGAGTAAAAAGTACTGTACTATATAAACAAGGTGAACTGTACAAAAAAAAGACATGGACACTCTATAAACAAGATGTACAGAACCATCCAAACCCAAAAAGGATGGGTCATAAGTCCATGCAGCAATTCCTAAGTCTAAACAGTCTTTTAACAGGAATATCTGCATACATTTTTTTCAGCAGCACACAAAACTTTTTCCAAAACAGACCATATATTAAGCCATAAAGCATGCCTAAATAAGTACAAAAGAATTAAAATAACCCCCTGCATACTAGTGGATCACAGGATGAAACTAGAAATCAACAGTAAAAGAAACCACATAAATTATACAAACACATGAAGATTAAACAATACATTACTAAATAATTGATAGATCACTGGAGAAGTTAGGGAAGAAATTAAAAAACTTCCTAGAATCAAGTAACAGCAAAAGCACAACATGCCAAAACCTGTGAGCACATTAAAAGAACAGAGTAATGCTAGTTAAATAACTTAATGAGGCATCATAAGATCCTAGAAAAACAAGAGCATTCCAAATATGAAAATAAAGGGGAAAAATTTATAAAGATCAAAGTGGAAATTAATAAAATTGAGACTAAAAAAATTACAAAAGATCACTGACTCAGAGAGCTGGTTCTTCGATGGAATAAACAAGACTGATAAACCCTTGGCCACACCAACCAAAAGGAGGAAATAAAAGAGACTAAATCCATGCAATCAGAAATGAAAATCAAAAGCACATCATGGCACGGACACCAGGCTGAGGGACCATCCTCTTACCGTCTTCCACAGCCAGGAAAATATTCTTTAAAGTAGGAAAATAGCTGCTCTGTTTACTTTTCAGGATCTTAGCCATCTTGAGGACAACCGGAGCTCGAAGCTAAATTAAAGAGGGAAAAGCTTTAATAAACAAAACTAGATTATTAAATATTGAGTTCTGTGAGGAAATATGGATCATATCTCCTCATACACTATACGAAAAGGATTTAATACCCAAATGCATATCTGCTTTCAAGCTGAAAGCAATTATTTTGTTAGCTTGTATTTTATTTTGTGTTTAGAGTTTACATGTTAGCTATGTAAACTACTAGTCATTCCACATAAGAGTCTTGATCTGTTTCAGAAGATGTCCAGGAGACGTCAATGAATGCCTCAGCTTTTGGAACATTAAAGTAAGTAACTCAATGGCAAACACCTGGCAGAGGACCAAAGTTAGTTCTTCCAAAGCTGTACCTCCACTAAGCGAGACCCTATTCCTTCTCAATACACTAGATTTAACTAATCTTAACACGCTTCAACATTTCTCCAGGAAACCACTCTTTCTACTGCCAAAAAGGGCTCAAGTGCTGTCAGAATGTTTTCAAAAAGGCAAAATTACTTTTCATTTCCCATTAATTTAAAAAAATGCACACCATATATAAGCCTTTGGTGTAAGAACAGAATATTAAGTCATACAACGACCATATAAAACCTTTGAAACTGGAAAAACCACTACTCAGGAGACCTTAGTCTACTGTTAACCTTGCCTACTGAGATTAGAAACTATCACCAGAGCTCTCACTTACCTGCTCGTAAGTGCATGATAGATTCTCCCTCCTCATCATCCAGAAATCCAGCTCAGTTTGAGGAGTCAGGTGAAGACCATTTAGCAAAGGCTGCGCTGAATCTCTTTCTACAATCTCTTGGATTTGGTGTGACCATTTGATAACCACAGATTCGATTTCATGGAGTAGTCTTCTTTCATTTGTGGGTAGCCTTTAAACATTGAAATGATAAATAAAACAATTTGAAGATGATTATTTTATCCAAATAGAGATAAGATGTGGAGTTTAATGTTTTATGTACATATAAACTCATTTTCTAAATATAAATTCTTCAAAATCCAGTATGTTGACTTATAGTATCATTTTATTCTGTATTTTAGCACGCCTTCACTGTTATAAAACATTGTTTAGCAAAGAATTATCATACTCACAAAAACTAAAGAAATATTGTTCTTGAGATCATGGTGACTGTTAAAATTTCCCTTTAGAGACTATACTCTGAGCCGGGTGTGGTAGCACATGCCTTTCATCCCAGCACTCAGGGAGATGGGACAGGAGGATCACCATGAGTTTAAGGCCAGCCTGGGCTACACAGTGAGTTCAAGGCCACCCTGCATTACATAGTGATGTCCTGTCTCAAAAAAATAAATAAAAAGTATGATTTGAAGGGAAATACACATTTTTAACATTTAATGGGATTCTTTATTTTACTGATAGTTTGGTAAGGCTGTGATATTACATAGATAACTGGGCTCTCCCTTTTCATGTATTGTATATACCACATCATTACCTACTTGGTCTGTGAGTAATTCTGATCCAGGTCAATATTTTTTGCAATAGTAGGAATTGGAAGAAGTGTTCTTCTAGACATTTTGCCCCTGAAAATATACATCTTATTTTTCATGACTTCTGTGTGACGTTCAATATCTCGTGAGGTAAAGTAGGACCAAGACTTATGGTTGTTCTTATTAGAAAGAATTGGCACTAGTATCTAAAGAAAGAAAAATGTTTTTGAAATTAGTTAATTTATAATGTGCTCCTTCAAAGATTGTCTTGCTGTATGTAATTCGCAACAAAACCACTCCATTTCATAAATATCCTACGATACCAGCTCTACAAAGGCACACTCAGTGACCTATTTAGACCTAATCAATTAAACATAAGTTCTTTCAAAGTGCAAGTCCAATACTGCTTGTTCATTCATTTATCCATTTACCAAGCACTGTGGAGGCTCTCAGGAACTCAAACATGCATGAAACTGCTTTCTTAATTGCAAACTGAGATGTTAGGAAGCATATTTTAAAAATCTTTAGGAATCACATGGAGGCTAGGAGTAAATCTCATAATGCCCTGGGTGGCACACTAGTGGATTAAAGTTTGGATAGTCAGCAAGAAGTTTTTTCTATTTTTTCTATTCAAAAGAGCTCCTTTTTCCTAATTAAAGGAACATCAACAAAACCAGGTACCTATGTGAAAACTCTTAAAAAGTATATTTTGCATTCTCACAGCCTAGCATATATTACATAAGAGCATGCTGTGCTACTCAAGTTGGTCACTTTTTGCTTTCCTACTCCTTTCCAATATCCATTTTAAACATTTAAACATTTTTCATTTTTCTGATATAATCTGTCCAGGCTATCAGCACTAAACTATAAAATTTCAATTAGCTAAAATGTTCAGAAAATAGTTATTCTGCCTTTCAAATGCTTACACTGACAGTACAGTTTCAGAATCCCTTATCGAAATCCTTAAGACCAGAAGTGTTTGCGATTTTAGATTCTAAGAAACTTTTTGAATATTTGCATATTCATGAGATATCCTGGGACTGGCATACGCCTGTAAACATGAAATTCATTTATGTTTCATATACTCTTTATACACATGGCTTGAAGTTAATTTCATACAATATTTTTAACTACACATGAAAACAATGTTTCCGGGGTGTAGAATTTTGCCCTTGGTATTCATGCATTTGGCTTAGGCCTGAGCTGGATCACCAGCCCTGAAAGCCAGGGGGAGGGTGTGGTGGGAGGGTTGTGAGGGAGCTACAATTTGTAGTTCTCGGTGAGCAGTACAGCGTTCGTCCGGCACCTGTGGAACTGTGCCCAGCACCACAGAAACAAACTAATCTGCATCAGTAATGGCACACTGCCTGCGGCCACTTATTGCACTCGGTTTACTGTTTTCAAAATGTATATCCATTCAGGTTAATTCAGCAGCCATTGTATACATTTGTTTCTACTTACTGGCCAATTCTCCCATGTGCTATTAAGGTTATTTTCTGTTTTTGTTATTATACACAATGTTTGGATAAAATGATCTATACATATTTCCTTGCATTCAATTTCCTTGTCCTATGGATGAGGTTCTAGTGTTTATTCATTTAGGGGAGGAAAGTTGAAAGGTTAAACACCCAAATTTGCATTTGGGTTCTAATGGTATTAAAATGGTACATTTCATATTTTTTTTAAATTGTACAATCACTTTTCTGTTGCTGGGAAAAAATATCCAACGCTTGACTTAAAGAAGGCGAGGCTTATCTGGCTCACGGTTTGGGGAACTCTGTCCAGAGTGTGAGAAGTAGCTCTGTCTTTTTCCTACTATTTACTCAGCATTCTCCAACCCCCACTCCCCAGGTCAATGTCTTGAGGCCAAGAAATGGTAACTATGTATCTTTTCCCAGAACACAGCCTGTTTCCAAGATAAAGAACCAAGAACTTTGCACTCCAAACCCTAAACTCCCAGCTCTAACTTATTTAACAAGGTGCCCTCTACCCTCCTGCTGCTTGAGTTCGTCATTGTAAGCCTTTGAATTCAGCCAATTAAGGTAGCGATCCGGATAGAAAGAGCAGCCCTTTGTTCTGCGCTTCTGCTACTTCAGAATTGCGCCCTTCTGCAGAAGCAAAGGTAAAATGTCTTGAGACTTTTTCTTATTGGAAAGAGAAAAAAGATAAATGAATAATGAAACCGAGTTTTGAAAAGGTTAGTAGGACAGTTACAATAGTTCATACATTGCACACTGCTGTCTGTCTATTAATCAGAGTACAAAATATAGGTGTGATATCTTGGCTAAACAATATTAGCACAAGACATTCTTTTCAAGGAACTAAGAGAAGCTAACTGTAAAACTATTTTAACTATCTTGTGTACACGTGTATTTTTTACTTTTTCCCTTTTTTTCTCCTATCACACTTTGTCTTTTCTCTTGCACGTTTTTTTTCTCCAGTTCACATTGTCTATTGTACGTTTTGGATCCTATGTTCTTGTGCAGTTTCTCACACTAGTGAGACAATATGATGTTTACATATTTGGGTCTGATTTATTTCACTTATGAGTATGGTCTCCAGTTGCATCCGTTTACCTATAAATGTCTCCAGTTTATCCTCCTTTATGGCTAAGTAGTACTCCGTTATATAAAAAAACCACATCTTTTTAATCCATTACTCTGTTGATGGGCATCTTGGAAATCAGTGTGGAGATTCTTTAAGAAATTGGGATTAGAGGTCCCATTTGAACCAGCTATTCCTCTTCTGGGTATCTTCCCAGAAGAATTAAAAACGTCATACCACAGATATATGTGCACCCATGTTTACAGCAGCGCAATGTGTCATAGCTAAATTTTGTTGAGATCTCTCACATCGTGTCTGAGCACATTCTTTCCAGCACCAACAACTTGAATCTGGGGGCTCATTTCCAACAATGAGCAAATTGCTCCAAGGCAGAAGAAATACTGCGGAAGGGCATGGGGAAGAAGGGAAGCTGCTCACCTCGTGACAGCCAGGAAGCAGAGAGTGAAGGGAGGAGTCTGGGGACAGAGTACCACAGTCCAGTCACACCCCTAGTGCCCCACCTCCTTCACACAGGCCCCACCCAGTAACATCACACTCAGCTGTGAACTCACCAGGGGCTCCATCTACCGGTGAGCACAGCACTGCCACAGCCCCATCAACTTCCCAACACTCCACCTCTGAACTCGTGAAACTTTCGAAGGATATTTTAGATATAAACCACAGAAATAGTTTTAAAAACCTTGATAGTGACTAGGGGAATTTTGTTGCTAAAATAATGCCAAAGATAAGAAAATTAATTTGGCATTTTCAACAATACACCCTCTGCCCCCAAAATGATAAAAAGTGAGCCACTGCGAAAGCAATTCTGTATTTGTAAAAATACATGTTTGTGCACTGCAGTGATGTGAAACTTGCCAAAAGTACATCCAAACAGTAAACTTACCACCATGTGTATTTTTCCAATGTGCTGTCAATTAGGCTATAACTTCAACTCTCTTCTTCCTGCCAATCTTGCTGATCTCTCTTCTGGATTTACTGGCTCAAAAGTATAAATACACATCTGCTTCTTTCTTTGGCAATCAGCCTAATAGGTGACAGGACCTATCTCTTTTGCGAAATACATTAAATGTAAAAAATTAAATGTAAAAAATTGCTCACTTGACTACTGAGTTGGTTTGAGCCATTTTTCTACTATATGAATTTTGTAAGGGTCTCACTTGCATCATCCTGGTCTCCACCTTATAAAAACCCTACTCTCCTGGAGAGAGCCTTCACTGAAAGAGCTGTTTGAGCCAGAATTCAAGGGCATTAAAGGAGCTGGCTGAAAGGATTTCAAGGAAGAGGAGAAAATTCTGGGGCATGCACAGTATATGCCTGAGGCACTTAAGAAAAAAGGCCATCAGTGAACAAGAGTTTAGACAAGTAATGGAAAAACCAGATCAGAAAGTTTGGACTAGTGTCTTCCTCCTAGCTGGCGCCCAGCGCTGAGGTTGGGCCTGAGATCCTGTACTTCTAACCTATTTACAGGTAAGGCTAACATACTAATTGCCAGTGGGTAACAAAGTGTTACGGTTGATACATTGTGTCAACTTGGGGAATCTGGAGTTTTAATTGAGTGATTCGGCAGGAAGCTGGGATGCTTACTTTGTACACATCCTGAGCCTGTGGAAGAGGAGGGCATGGAGATTGTGTGAGAGCTACACGCCCCCTGGGTGGGGGTAGCCTGTTTACAATGTAAGGGAAGGAGAGAGGCTGCTTGCCAGCCATTCCTCCCCTTTTGCTGTGGTTGTTTTTGCTGTGCTCTGCTGCCGTGAAGTTTGCCCTCTGGCATGTGCCACTCTGCCTCTGAAGCAGCCAAGTGTGGACTGAAACCTCCACAAACTGTAAGCTAAATAAACCTTTCCTTCCTTCATTTTGGGCATTGGGTATTTTGTCTCAGCAATGAGAGAAAAGTAACCAAGACACAAAGCCAAGCCTTGACCAATGTAAGGACTTAGACCCTCCTCTGGAGTGAAACAGAAGCTGAGGGAGGGTCTGAGGAGGGCTGCAGTCCTGGTTAGGTTCAGCAAGAATCACTCCATTGCTGGGCTGGGTGTAGGCTGTGGACAGCAGCCACAAGAGAAGCAGGGCCAACACAGCAACACAGAGAAAATGGAGGAAGGAGTGGAGGGAAGAAGGGAAGTGATTCTGGAAATGTTCTGGAGGTGGAACACACACAGTTTCCTCATAGAATAGATATAACCCGTGAGGCACAGGCAAGAGTCAAGGATAGCTCTGGGGTATTCTGCCTTAAGGATCTGAAAGGATGGAGTTCACATCTATCAACCTAGTGATACCCACAAACAACACCAGAAAGGAAAGGCTGGCAAAGCCCGGAAGTTCAAATTAGACCTGTAATGTCAGGTACTGAGCAGGGGGAAATATCAGCAAGGCAGGTGACTCTGAAAGCTCAGGGTTCAGAAGAGAGATCTTGGCTGGAGTCCCCAGCACATCATCTTACACTGCTGCTGCTATGGCTGTGTCTAGATGTCCCTCCAAAGCCTCATACAGTCACAGGGGGGCCTTTCGGAGGTGGCTGGATCTGGGGTGTGTGATTACTAAATTGGTCCACTGATTAGTTTGGCACAGTTCTGGTGTGGATGAAGGGAAGGTCCACCCTGGGCAGGTAGCCTGGAGGGATAAAAGGGAGAGGGCAGGCTGCCCCCTGCTTGTCTGCTGCCCCCTGCCTGCTGTGATGCCCCTCTGCCAGGCCACCCTGCCTGCTGTGATGCCCCCTGCCTGCTGTGATGCCCCTCTGCCAGGCCACCCTGCCTTGGAGCCAGCTGATTATGGACAGAAACCTCTACAAATTGTGAGTCAAAATAAACCTTTCCTCCTTTAACTTTGGGTGTGGGGTGTTTTGTCTCAGAAAAGAGAAAAGTAAGGCAACTGCCAGTCAGCCACTTATGTGAGCTATAGTTGGTACCAAGCCATGATGACACTTGGAAACTTTTCACCTAGACCTGCAGTCATACCTTATAGCTTCATGTCAGATGCAAGCTTTGTCCATAAATAAACCCAAGTAACATCACAGAGGCCAGGTCCTATTTTTCCTGGCCAATACTCCTATCGGACTCTTCCAAACAAATTATGGACATTTTAGGCCATTTATAGATGTACTCATCGAGGCTTTACTCTCATTTAAACCTTTAAGTGCTATATAGAGCATTACATCTAGATTAATTCAGAGAAAGATCAGGCACATTTAAATTTTTTCTTTTAGCCAAAACAGATGCGAGAGTAAGAATCCTGATGAATAGTGTAGCCATGTCCTGCCAAGACTCAGCTGATGACAGTCTAGATTCAACTAATTACCAGAAATCAGATTCAGTTCAGTAAAAATATCTTGACTGCCTGCTACACACACAAAACTGCTCCAGGTACTAAACATACAAACTTCTCTTTGTACCAGCTCCCTGAAATCAGCTAAAACCCAGTAAGAGCCGGAAAACCCAAGTAAAATCCTGGAGCTCGGAGTAAAAGACTTAGTTAGGGTGCAAACAACAATGTCTACTTTTAAAAAGGTAACAGAGGAGACTCAGGAAGAAGAGTAGAAAAACAGACTTGCCAATCATAAACATGGCCTTGGGAGAACCACACAGATTACCGAGGTCTGACTGAGCAATCAGAATGTAAGAACTGACCTTCTAGACAGCTATCCAACCCAGCAGCTCCCAATGCCCGCTACGCATCAGGATCACCTGAGAAGCTTGAACAACTACTGACACCCAGCCTGCTCCAGGACATTCTGAGGTAATTGATAGGAGGCTTGGCCTGGGCTTGGTAATTAGAAACTTCCCCCAGGGCTTCGAACTTTTAGTAAAGTTTGAAAACTACTACCCCAGGGAATTGGATCATTTGGTACATTATTCCTCCGTGAGGGTCTGTGAATAAGAGCTTCTGGTCAGAAATAAAATTCTCAGGTGGTCCTTATGCACATTAACGGGCCTGTGGCTTTGGCTTAGTGGTCCTCAGCTTTGTGTTACTCTGTAAACAATACCCTGATAGGTGTACAGGTTGATTTGGGCTCCCAGTTTCAGAGGCTGCAGTCCAAGGCTGGCTGGCAGCTGTCACTTTTGAGCCTGTCGTGAGGCAGTAGATCATCACAGTCCCGGGAGGCCAAGGAAGCCGCTCAGCTCATGGCAGGCCAGGAAGCAGATACAAAGGGGCTGGGTCCTGCTGTTCTCTGAAAGGTCTCCCCATCAAGGACCTGACTTCCACTAGGTTCCACTCCACCGACCCCCCACAGTAACAAGCTGAGGACACCAAGCCTCTGGCGGAACATTCCAGGTCCTAACAGTACCAAAGGGGAAAGGAACTTTAAGACAAATATTCCTAACAGTTTCCATCATAGTTTCCCATTATCTGACATAAGTGAAACTAAGTTCTTAACTGTTCATTTCTAAAGGAATCCGGAAAATGAAGAATACCCATTTCCAAAGTACAAACTTGTCCCATTCTGAACGTGAAGTTTAAAACCTACAAGCTCATCAGCTCAAGCTGGTTTCTCTTTCCTCTCATTAATTTTGGAGGAGGGAAAGGGTAGGGAGGGAGGGAGGGAGGGAGGAAAGAGCTGACAAGTTTCCACCTGCTGAATATCAGGTGTCAGAATCAGCTCATTTGAGAAAGTCTAAACGTGGTCACTCTCCGTAGACGGGGCTAAGACAATGCTGGCTTCCTCACGCTCTTTAAGCAGCCAGCGATGTCCCACACAATTCCAAGAGCCATGGAGATCTATAAAATATTCAAATGCTAAAGACCGACCAGTACCTCATCGAGGAAAGCAGTCACATGTCCAAGAGATGATACAGGTAACTCTTCAAATAACACCTTTTGAGAGAAATTATTTACTCCACTGTTTTCAGTAATCTTCTTGGCAACATAAACAAGTTTATGTTTTGCATCCCTTGGAATCTGAAACAAGCGCAAGGTAATAGATCAAGTTCACTACAGGGTTTCCTTAACAAGCAAGCTCCGCTCAATACACCTTATAGCCAGACTCCTAACACAAGCGACAGAACCTGGCATCCTGTCCACCTTTACAAACAAGGTGGTTCTCGTGCTGTTCCTGTTGTGCAGTGCACACAACTGCCTTTGTCCTTTCATAATGCTGATTTCAGTGCTGAAACCATCCCCATGCTGTACCATGAGACACTCAGTGAAAAACAAATGACTATGTAGAATGTTTCAATCTTTTAAAAATGTTTAAATAATATTCTCTTGTTTGGAAATAAGCCAAACTGACACAGAACAGGGTGCTAGAGGTTAATTTGTATTTTAGTCTTCAAGGCAGAAAATAGAAGGGTTTAGCGAAGATATTCTAATATTTCCACCACTACTGAACCATTTTGGTATGTATTATCTTGACAATACTAAAGTGTTCTATTATATGGCAATTTAAAAAAAAATTACAATTAGTAGTGCCAAAACAAAGACTTTCAAAACTGACAACCCAGGCAACCTCCCGGTTACACTCTGCTCTGGTATCCCACTTCCCAGCTACTCTAACAGCCACATCTTGGAGGATACTTTACATCAACCTGAGGGACGGACGGCACGCCTAAAGACCCAAAATCTTGCTCCAAATTCTTCATCGCATGCAAAATGCAAAATACAAATGCTGTGCTTGCAGGTGGCATGATAAACTTTTAGACAAGCAATCTAAATTCAGAAAGGAAAAGGAAAGATAGAGAAGAGAGGAAAAGATAAAGCCCTCCCTCCCTCCGGGCCCACAATACCCACACTCGGTGGCAGTCACCAAGTGGGTTACCTGGACGCTCCTGTTTAAGGACTCAATATTTCTCCTCAGGATGAAGTGTGATTGACAGGTGGGCAGACCGAATATATAAGTTATACACGCTCTGTCAAACACCGATTTTTTTTTAAGTATAGGACTCTTAAACCCGATGTGATGATGCATGCCTGCAATTCCAGCCCTCTGGCAAGTTGAGGCAGGAGGATCCCAAGTTCAAGCCCAGTCTAGGGAAGTATGTGAGACATTGTCTCAAATTTTTAAAAGAAGTCTGAGGATGTTGCCCAGTGAGAAGGCCCTGGGTTCACCTCCAGTACTAGGGGGACAGAAGAAAATATGACTCCCGAGTGGCCCGTGAGCGACCGGAACACAAGTTTGCTGGCACAAAAAACCTACCTTGCCCCTAAGCACGGGCAGCTGAACGAAGCGCGGTTTTTCCTTCACCGTTCTGGTCCCACAAGCTCACGGGATTCCCCGGCATTAAACAGGCCGACTTTGCAGAAAACTAACCCTCAGCTGGGCGACCGCAAAGTGTGTACACGGGAGAGGAGCGCGCTCGGCGGGACCCCGGCCCCCCTCCGCGGAGTCCTCGGCGCCCCAGCAGCGGCCCGCGGCCGGCACCCATCGGCCCCTCCCCGCTCCTCACCTCCGGGGAGGCCGCGAGCTGCCCCGCGCCCGCGACGCTGAACACCAGGCGGGCGGGGCCGCCGCGCTCCAGAAACTCGCCCAGGACCCGCCGGCCGTCCTCGCTCTCCAAGTACCGGCGCCAGGTCTCCTCCCCGACCCGCAGCATCTGGCGCAGGCGGCCGCCCAGGAAGCGCACCCGCGCGTCCCGGGCGAAGCTCCGCGCTTTGCGCGCTGCTGCCGCCGCCTCGTCCTCGTCCGCGCCCGCGTCCTCCTCCTCCTCCTCCTCCAGGCCGGCCCCCGGGGTCGGGCGCGCCGTGGGGTCGTCCCGGGAGCCTGGCGTCTCCCAGGTTGCCATCTGGGCTGCCATCGGGTTCGTCCGCGACAACGCGGGGCCGGTCCGCGCCTTGCGCCAGCCCCGAAGGGCGAGGACGCCGGGACGCGCGCAGCCTCCTCCGCGGCGCCGACCCTCGCCCAGCCGCTGCCGACTGACGCCCGCCCGGCAGCCGAGGCCACGCAGAAGCGGCCCGCGTCCGTTTCCCGGGGGACGCGTCCCGCCCCGCCTCCGGCCGCTGGGCGGAGTGAGGGGCGCGGCCGCCGGCCGCGGCGCAGCTCCTATCGGTGCAGCCCGCAGGACCGCCCAGGACTGGCCCGCAGCTCTCCCGGAACCTTTGCGGAGCTCTGTGTTAAATCCTTTATTTCGGTTAGTCCGTGCGATCCCCGGAAAGCCAAGGCTCTGACTGGTCCGTCTTTAATTTATGGGCAAGGGACTAAGCCACAAAGTAAAGTAACTAGCAAATGGTGGCACTCCTGTTTGAAGTTGAGGGCTTTTATTCCCTTTGCCCGTGATTCCCAAGTATTACCAGAAAAGAGCCAACCCTTGGTTCCGCTCTTCGAGTTGTGCAAATCCAAAATCGGTGTATTCCAAGTTGGGATTCCCATCCTCAACCCAGAGCTGGAATGTTAATCTACTGCCTGCCCCCAAAGAATGCATAGCACTCTTTGGAAACTCCAGACTGTCCTGAAAATTCTGTAGAATTATTCAACAACAAAAGCTCAAGGAAAAAAACCTTTAAAGTCTTTATGATACTGAAATGAGAGACCATTGGCATTTACTGAGACGGCTGATGAAATATTCATTATTAAAGTAGCCAGAATTGGGGAGGGGCCTCAACTAAAGTTTTTGCACTCGGTCTCCTTTGTTAATTGTTCCAGTTAGGGACTTCAACCGTAACTCCTCCCATAGGAGCTACTGAAAGGGCGTTGACCTCTGTCCATACAACAAATCATTGCTGATGTGTATATTTGTGACAAGGTTTATACTTCAGAAATTTTGTTTAGGATATTAATGGTCTCTCATAGATATCTAAGTTTGCTAGTTACATGATCAGATTCTTGAAACAACATAGCCCCTGGAAAATCTGTTTGGTACAGTCCAGTGGCTAGTGCAGCAGCCAGCAGTGAGTTCTTAGTTTCTCCTCTCAGCCCTGTATTCCAGTGTTGTATCCTTTGGTCCAAACAAACAGGAATTTGTAAGTAAGTGAATTAAGTGGGAAGTGAATACCCACTTTCATATACAACAGGAAAAATTTAAATAGTGCTAATATTAAAACACAGTTTTTAAAACATTAAATATGTGATTCAAAATATAGAATAAACATCAAAAGTGTACTCAACTCATTAATGAGAAAATCGACAGAATAGTGAAGTTGGTTCCATTGGAGAGAGACTGTGGATGTAGGATTGCCAGGTTAGATACAATATTCATTACTATATTACTGGATGATATAATCTACAATGGAGAAGTGTGGAAGTGTTCTGCTGCATGAGTGTGGGCTAGTGAAAGTAGGAAAGGAAGTATATTGTATAAGAGGACAGGGTAGGCTGGTGAAGAGTCTCACTGCAGCCACAAGCTTAATAACCACCATCTTTTATAGCCCCCTTCTAACGTCAGCTGTAGTCCACCCCATGAAAATCCTGATCGATCTCATGCCTGAGGATTGGTATTCTGTGCAAGACTTGGCTTGATCTTGTGCTAGAAGAATTAAGGACATAATTCTGTGATTAATGTATTAGATGCAGCACTCAGAAGCTTGTCCCGCACCCATGCCCTCAATTCCATGATTAACAAATCGCCATGGTTAACAGGCCAAGCCCAATTGCTTCAGACACTCTGCCATGCCCTAGTCTCCTGCCTCACTTCCCCCCAAGAGACAGAAATCCCCATAATTCTTCACAGGATGCTGAGGGAGTCAAGGTCTCCATCTTTATATAGCTGAAAGTGATGGTAGCACCTTCCTACTAGGGATTATGTGCTCTATATCCACCTTAGGATGATGTGGCTCTCCAGACAGACTGAGGGAAATCTGGCAGAAGACAGGAAGAAAGGAGTAAGCGTCTACATGTGAGCTGCCTGTTTACCGGAAGAGAGCTTGATGAACCTGTCAGGAGCCTGAGAGGCAAAGAAGGATAGTAGATAGGCTGTCAGTGCCCCTTTATAGCAACTCTACTTATCTGTACTCAGAACTGCAGTCTTGCTTTCTGCAGAGGAGTCTCAGGTCTTCCAGCATTCATAGGAGTAGTCTTAGTCCTGTGAAAATTCGAGCGACCACTTCCCATGTAGGGTCTTTATAGTTTGTCATGGTGTCCCTTGAGGAAGGACCAAGATGGTTCCTCGGGAATTGGAAATAAGGTTAGGGCCTTGAGGGGCTGCAGAGCCGCCCTTCTTGCCTCCCTATCAGCATTTTGCTTTCCTAAAGAGACTGTGGACCTGTTCCTTGGATGTCTGTTGCGATGAATGACAGTGACCTGCCTGGGTAGATAGACTACCTATAGGAGCTGTAGTTTGCAAGTCTGTCTCTTTTCCAGACTCTTGTAGCACCGGAAAGGCATACTTGTAACATACGACTTTCAAACAGATGTGTTAGGATAGGTGTAAAGAAACTCTGACCAAGGGTCACTCAACCTCAGTAATGGCTGTAGATGTAGAGAAGGGTTTTCTAGAGAAGGAAGTTAAAACAGAGCAGTTGACTATGTTTAGTCAAGATGTCCAGGGTCACCTGTGGTTTTACAGGTCTGTGGACAGGGGCATTGCACGTTGCCCTAGGCCCCTCCAGCCCTCTTTTTCAGGGTGAGAAGTGAAGGTTTTGGCTCTGCGAATGGGGAGAGTTAATCCTCCAGTGCCATGATTCAGGCACATCAGCTGCCCACCACGTGGCGCAGGGACCAGACAGTGGGTTGGTACAGTCATGTGTCTGGTGTCCAGTTGTGTTGCATTCAGAGGACTTTGGCCCTGATTTTCCCTTGGATGACCTAGGTGTTTAAAGGATTGTCAATTGTGACAGCTATAATATTGGTCTACCTTTTTTTACTCTCCTCTGGGTCATGATGGTAGTACATTCAACTCTCCAGCTGAGTCAGGCATCTGGGGACCCATCTGAAATTTTGTAATTTGTCCTGAATATGTGGGGCTGATCCACAAATGAAATGATGTCCCGTCGGTGCCTGTCCTTCCCTGAAAGAGGCATCTAAATTTGTGTGTTTACAAAATTGGCTATGAAAGATTTTCCTCTTTACCCTGTAAAACCCCTCTCACTTTGTCATAATTAACAGAATTCTTAACACATCTTCTCATTTCCATGTAAGACATGCCCATATTTGCCCATTTTATGTTAGACATCATTTTAAAGTCCATTGTGAGTATTATAGTCCCATTTCGGTTCTGTTGGATAACAACTTCTCTGGGTTGGCTTCCTTATCTTCTTATAATACATTGGTCTACAAACTTCTCCAAGAGTCTCTGTTTTTCATCCTGGCTACAGCAAGTAGTCAAGATGAATTGAACGTCTTGCTACGATAGGTCAAAAGCAAGGGTCAAAGTTTGAAAGCCATCTGCGAACCTACTAGGATATTCTAAAAGTTCACCTAGCCATTCTTTGCATTGTTAGATCTCTTCCACTGAAAAAGGTCCCTGGGCTCAAGCAGTCCCTCTACTTCTGGGACCTGTCTCAGAGTCAAGATGAATTGGGTTAGAGGAGAAAGAAGCTCCATTCCTAGTTTATCCTTCAAGGCTTAAAACTGTCTGAGGAACATGATGAGGGGGAAGAAGATATTGGGTCCCTCTGGGGCACTGTGGTCTGGTAGAATTCTTGAGTCACTAGAAGGAGACTGTTTCACTGGCCTGAGGATTGTAATGAGGAGGTTGAGGAGAGGTGAAGTTTGCTCTGCAGCAATAATTTGGGAGTAGTAGATGTTATGTCACACCAAAGTAGTGTTGTGAGAAGTGATTCCGTTTAAATATATGAAAAAACAACTATTTAGGCCAAATGCCTGGAACTTTACAAGCATTATAATAGACTTATTATTAGTAGGTAGAGGAGAATGCTGCCATTTATATATAGGTGTACCCCCAAAGCCTCATGCACTCGTGGTGGGTTGGGGGAGGTGATTGGGCCATGAGTGTGTGATACTTATCAAAGGATTAGGCCACTAATGAGTTTGTAGCTAAGTGTGATGTTGGGAGGTGAAGGCTGGTCAGAGGTGGGTCACTGGGGGCGTGGCCTGGAAGGGTATTAATCTCTCCTCCTCCCTTAATCACTCTCTGCTCCCATTATCATGCCATGCTCCCTGCCATACCTCTCTGCCATGCAGCCCTGCCTTGGAGCCAGCCAACTATGGACTGAAACCTCTACAAAATAAACTTCTCCTTTTAGAGTTGCAGGTTTCAGGTATTATGTCTCAGTGCTTAAAAAAGTAGCTATGACAGAGAAATATGAGAAATTAAACAAGCAAACACATAGCATGTTTATTCTA
The DNA here is from genome assembly GCA_004027595.1 of Dinomys branickii. Classification (NCBI taxonomy): domain Eukaryota; kingdom Metazoa; phylum Chordata; class Mammalia; order Rodentia; family Dinomyidae; genus Dinomys; species Dinomys branickii. The sequence continues at coordinate 130,452 of PVLD010002770.1, read as the reverse complement.
TCAGCTAGTAATAGATTCAAAGAATAAAAATAAAGGAGAGTGGGCCAGGCAAGGTGGTATACACCTATAATCCCAATGCTTTGGGGCACTTTGGGGGCTGAGGAACGAACTTGGCAAGTTCAAGCCCAGGCTGGGCAATTTCACAATTTCATGAGACCTTTGAAGTAAAGGGTGAGGGTGTAATCGTGAGCCGTGGACTCTGGAAGACAGATGTTCCAGGAGGAAGGAAAAGCAAGTAGGCTTCCAAAGAGCGTGCTTGGTTTTTGGCAAAACAGCAAGGAGGCCAGTGACAGGACTAATTTTAGGACAGTAGGATGAAAAAGGAACATTCTGGTGTAAGGGGAGGGGTCGTGGGCTGTGGCAATAGCTGGGATTTTCCTAAAACAAGGATGTGGCAGAAACTGCTCTTGTCCCCAGGGTCCGCTTGTCCTTATTCCTTTTGGTCATAGAGCACTCACCCTATCCCAATTTTTCATGGGATCCAAGGTCACTCAAACTAAAAATTTCATTTCCTCGTTTCCTTTGTAACCAATGTAAGTAAAATGTGTAAGTAAATGAAGTGTGTAACATGTGTCATGTTCTTAGAAAGGATTTGTCTGAATTTTGTTTCTTGTCTTTCCAACTTGCTGGCAAGAATACGAGTGTGTAGTGCTGAGCCATGTTCAGGAGGTAAATAAAGATGCTCAACCTCCCTCCCAAAGGAAAGAGGCAAATTTAGACTAGATACATAATACTATTTTTTTTTCTTTTTTACTTATTAGCTTTACAGTTGATAGCCTATGCTTGGTATGGCAGGTGAAATAGGCATTCTCATTGATTTCTGCTGGAGATTTGAAATGATACACTATCACAGAGATTTTAAATTTCTAGAAAATTATCTACATACTTGCTGTGACCCAACAATCTTTGTTCTACAAATCTCCACATGAGTTTGGACAGTACAGGACTAAGTATAAGAGCAAGTGATTGGTAACAAGTCAGATCGACAGCAGTAGATAACTGATGAACTTTGTGACACTGGAATAATATTCAGTGATAAAAAGGCGATAGAATACCTCTATGTTGAGTTTGGTGGAATGATGTGTAAGATACATGTTAAGTGAAAGATATGTTAAGAGAAAAAGGTGTATACCATCTCCTGTTTATATATGAAAACAGAGGAAGTATACCACACAAACACAAAGTTTTGCTTATATTTTAAAAATGCAAGGGAAAAATAACCCAGAAACTTTAAAAAACACTGTTCACCCATGGGAGAGGGTGAAAAAGACAGAAATAGAAGCTAGACATTTCAAAATACGTATTGTTTACTTTACTTGTTTTAAACAATAAATTTAAACATTAAAAGAAAATCTCCAAAAATTAAACATGAAATCAAGCAAATGAACCTACCTCCATATTGAGTCAGTGCCCTAACCACCTAGGCAGGAATTATTTCAAGTGACTTTAAAGTAATTAAACAGTATAACCCCAATGTCATATAAGGATGGGGGAGGAGGAGGACAGAAAAGACAACGTGGACAAAATGAGTAGCATAGAACTTAAAATGGTCTTCAGTGATCATGTTTCTCTGAATAGTGTTGGTGGTATTATGAAGACTGTCTGTGTCTTGGGGTAATAAAGCTGTCCTAGGATGGGTTCTCTACTATATACACCCAGAGTCTTGACAACATTTACATGCAAGTCACTTTTTAGGGAACGTTCTTAAAAAAAAAATAATGCAAGGAACCAAGAGCAGTGGCACATTCCTGAACCAGCTACTTGAGAGGTTGAGGCTGAAGGAACACAAGTCCAAGGCCAGCCTGGACCAATTAGTGAGATCCTGCCTCAAAATAAAATTTTTAATAAGGACTAGGGATGTAGCTCAGTGTGAAGGCCTGAGTTCAATCTCCGGTATGAGGGGTGGGAGGGAGGGTCATAAGGGACTGAAGGAAGTAGGACCAGACAAAGATAGAAGTTATACTACCAGGCTGCTTCAGGAGAAGCCTTGGTTGATCCCACGGGAAGCTCTTAAACCGATGCCTCTTTAAATTGAGGAAAAGGAATGTCCCCTCAGTAACACCAGGTAACCCAGGTTTTTGCTGTGAATTTCACCTGAGGAGTAGGCACAGTTGGCCAAGGCAGTCGATGAGGTTAAGTAGAAACATTTTTGAGGTGATTTTGAAATGAAATTTTCAATATAAGCTCAATCTATTTTCTTTTTAAAATACATTCATTGCTTAGCTGTGCTCCCGGAAACAAGCAGGGTGTATCCATGATAAATATCTAAAATATAGGGATGGAAAGAAACTGCAAAGATATTTAGGAAAGTACTGAGGAAATCCTCCCAAGATGTGTACAAAGTGTTGCAGAAGGTTTCAAGGAGGCTGTGGAGGAGGACTGAGTGCTGCGAAGTCTTACTGGAAGCTGAAGGAACAGAGACCTTCGTTACATAGCAACACACTATTCAGCAGCACTGTCACTGCAGTCCTGTGAGAACAACAGAATACACCTAGTGTGGGGGTGGTCTAGCTTAGCGGGTTTCCACAGAGAATATTGAAGGTACTGCTTCATGACTTCTTTCTTACAGTGAAATGTCAAGAGTCAGCCAGGCTAAAGAGAAGACTGTAAAAAGATACGCAGTACCCCCTGGTTTTGAGAATTCCCAACTCTTCCATATGACAAGCAATGCAGAAATTAAGAATTGGCTTCTGGGCAAAGATGAAATCTAACACAGGACTGGAATAAATGGTTTAAGAAGAGGCTGAGGACATGTCTCCAAAATCCTTGGTCAAGTCCTCAGATCAAAGGTGGTGCCTCCATCAAACCAAAGGCCCTCTCAAAATGTTGCTTGCAAATGCTCTCAATCAGACTGTATCCTTTCAGGAGATCTTTCTAAAAAGTCTCTTTCCATAAGCCTAGGGTAGACAAGGGCTGGCTCCATAGGGGGTTTTCATGTGTCACTTGTAGTTAACAGAATGGATCCTGCTAAAGTACGCAAGCTTCTCCTGTGCAACAAAAGCCTTATGCTAACAGAGAAAGAGCAACACAAATTACTGCCTATGCCACTAGTGAAAAATCAACTGCAGCAGAGAGAAGGGGACAGAACCAACTCCTCTTATCCCTCCAGAATATCAGGAACTCATACTAGGTCCAGACCTATAGCTGGGGGTTTGGGGAACAGAATTACTGTCATGCCTAAGAGCAAGCCAGCAACACTGTGCCTACTGAGGGCTGAGGCTCAATTGGCCAGAGACGGCCCCTTGCCACCAGGGCAGCAACAAGCATCATAAAGACAGGTAACAATGGCTTCCTTTCAGGAATGGACAGACCCATGGAGGGAAGCTCTCCCTGAGGCCTCACACGATGGAGAACCTAAAGCTGAGAATCGAGCAGACATCAAAGGAACTCTAGGGCAAAACAGCCCCATCTTAAACATGAGCTAAAATGAGTGCATAGCCTGTCATGCTCTGGGGGTAACCGTAGTAATAGCGAACCCCAAATTTCAATCACCTTCTGATTAGATGTTTTAATTACCTTGTCCCTACACTTGAGTTAAAAACTCAGCAGAGACTAGAATCTTGAGGGTGAGGCTGGAAGATCAAAAGTTTAAGCCCATCCTGGGTAACTCAGTGATTTGGCAAGACCCCATCTCAAAATAAAGGGGAATGTAGCTCAGTACAATGGTCACAAGGTCAAATCCACAAAACTTCAAAAGGAGGAGAAGAAAAACAAGAAGAAGAGGAGGAGGAGGAGAAGGAGAAGAAGAAGAAGAAAGAGAGAGGAAGAAAGGCAAAGGCTTAGAATAAATGTGTTCCCATTTCCAGGTATAAACACTATGTACCTTGGTCTCTACTGTCCTGCACAAGATGTTTTATGTTTTCAAAAATACACACACACACACACACACACACAGTATACAAAGAAAATTACTGCCAGGAGGCAAGTCAACTAAAAGAACCAGGCCCTGGTATGGTATAAACACTGGAATTCTCCAGTGGGAAATTTAAATAACCAAATAACTGTTCAAGTGTCTACTGGAAAGTATTAGAGAAGTAATTTCCTCAAAATGATAGAGCTGTAGAAAAGAAGTTTATGGAAATGCTAAAACAAAACAATATGCTACATAGTAACAGACATGGCAAGTGAAGAGGGATCATCATGGCCAGCAAGGCAAAGGCTTAGACTCTGAACTACGCAGCAGAGAAAAGCAGGTGGCAGCAGGCAGGGGATATAGAGAAAGCCAGGTGGGGGAAGGTAAGTGGGAAGAGGAACTGACTGGAGGAAAACCTAGTGTCAGTGGGGCTGAAGAGAAAGCCACAGTGCTCCTGGATCACAGCACCCCTTACATCCTAGGTCTGGTGTACACTCCATCTTGGGAGAGGATCGGGCTACCTGAGGGAAGGAACCAGCACTTCAGCTCAAAATGACTCCACCCTTCTTCCTACTGGGAAAAAGATCACTAAGAGTGAGATACTCGCAAGCCAGGGTTCCACAGAAATGGGAAGACAAAAGGCAGCACTGTGCCTGAGACAGCACCCTCAGGCCCTTGGGAATGTGAAAACAAAAGCAGCACTCCAATTAGAGACTGAAATTTGAGTGCTGAGAGGAGTGCAAGTGCGGTGGGTGGCACCTGGGAAAGCAGGAGCCTGGGGAAAGGAGAGGCCAGACCATCTCAGAAACAATTAGGCACCCATTTCTTCTCCATAAAGGAGAGGGTGGTGCTTACCGGACAGCTTTCGCGCTGCCCGTGCTCACTGGTGGGTGCCCACAGGAGAGAACCCAACACTCCCTGCTGGATTGTGCTGAAGGCCAAAAGCCCTGGCAGGGCACCAACTTTATGGAAGAATGACTGAAAAAGACTCTGGGCAGAGGGCATCCTGCAGTGCACTAGGAAAAAGGCTTGAGGAAAGAGAAAACAGTCAACTGTAGGAAAGGAGTGTTCCGCAGTGAAAGGGGCAGGTGTGTGAGGTCCGTGGTGGAAGTTGCCAGAGAACCTGGTACTGGGCCAATTAGACTACATTCTCCTCTCCCTAAATTAATTAAGGTAGCTGGATTCTGGGGCAGAGACAAAGACCCGCACTTAGCCATATCCGGAGCGCTGCTTGGAACCAGGAGGCTGGCCCAGGGTCAACAGGGTCAGCAGCACTCCTTCCTTACAGGCAGGCAAGTAAGCAAACCATAGAGATCGGAAAAAGTAAACGTAGACGTTAGTGTGAACAGGACTGTGAGGAAACCTTGGGTTTGTGTTTTGCAGCTGTGGTGTAAGGCATGTTGCCACTGTTGGTTGCTTCTTTCTTATTCTTTTCTATGATATTTTAAATGATCGCTTCTCCTCCTCCTCTTCCTCCTCCTCCTCTGCCTCCTCTGTTTCCATACGTACTCTCCTCACTTCTCTTTTCCTCTCTTCTCGTCTTCCTGGTTCTCCTTTATACCTTTCATCTTGAATATATACAGGAGATGCCTATATATGTGCAAAAGCAAATAGAAAATAACCAGTGCTTTAGCTTAAATAGTGCCTTTTAAGAGCATGTCAGGGTAACCCTTACCACATTTGTGCATAGAGTATCCCAGCATAAACTACCAACATATTAATGGGTTTTAACAACCTGTTTCCTTGAATCTCTAAGTACAATTCCCTCACTCTGCATCCTTCCTGATGCTCCCGTAAGTCTCTCAGAGGCCTTCAACACCAGCCCTTTACTCCAGCTATCATTCTAGAAGAGTCTGAGTTCCTGTTTGTTTCACCTATTGATATTTCTCTCCTATCCCTCTCTTCTTATTGACTTACCCCCCCACACATCCAAGTATGCATGTTGATAGCAGTGTAGTTCAGTCTGTAAAGGGAATTGATAAAAGGGTGAAATTGTTAAAACAAGTTTTATTGTACATGATTGGTGTATTGTTGGATCTGTTACTAATGTTCTAATGTGTAGAAATTTTCCCCTTGCAACACAGAGACTGAGTTCAATCCTATTAAACTAAGTAGGGTGTGGAAGTATATAATAGCAAGAAGCAAAGAAAGCCGAGATCACATCACTGGAAAGAAGACACTAGCTAATGGGATATTCACACTAGCCATAGAGTCTTTCCATTCCTGCATTCCAGTTGATCCCTACCCTTCAGAGCACTCTTCTCTCCCTCTCTCTCTCTGTCTCTCTCTCTCTTTCTGTTACACACACACACACACACACACACACACACACACACGAGAAAACAAGAGCAAAAAATGCCTCTGAAAACTTCAAATTCCCCAAAAGCAGATCCAAGGGACACTGATGAAGAAGAAATCAAACACCAAACAGTTGAACTCAAAAGACACAGATTGGCAGACTGGATAAACAAACAAACAAACAAACAAACCAAGCAATATGCTGCATACAAGAAACACATCTAATCCAAAAAGAAATGCACAGGTTAAAAATCAAGGGATGAAAAATAGTTTTCTATGCAATGGGAGCCCCAAAACAAGAAGGAGTAGGTATTCTATTTTCAGGCAAAGTGAACTTCGAGCAAAACTGATCAGAAGTAGCAAACAAGGTCACTACATACTAGTAAAAGAACAACTCAATAGGAAGAGATAGTAAGTGTAAATATGCATATATCAAATATTGGCATATCTAATTTCATAAAACAAACAATATTGGACGTGAAAGGTCAGGAAAACATCAGCACAATCATAGTGGGAGCCCTCAGTGCCCCCATATCACGAATAGACAGATGAATTAGACAAAAAATCAACAGAGAAATATCAGAATTGAGCCAAATCTTTGAACAAATGAATTTAGAATATATCTACAGATTGTTCCACCCAACAACAACAGAATACACATTTTTCTCACGAGCACATGAAAATTTCCCCAAAGCGACCACATACTAGCCTATAAAGCTGCTAAGTAAAAGCAAGAGCATCAGAGTTATATCATGCTTATTGTGCACTGAAACTAGAACTCAACAGCAAAAGAAAACACAGAAATTGTGCAGACACATAGAGATTAAAACATACATTCTTGAATAATCAGTGGGCTACAGAAAAAATCAAGGAAGAAATGAAATAGTTCCCAGAATCAAATGATGATGCTAGTACAACATACCAGAATCTGTGGGGCACAATGAAAGTACTGCTAAGAAGAAAGTTTATAGCTGTGAATGTCCACATCAGCACAACAGAACAAGCCCAAATAAATTATCTAATGATGCATTTCAGGTCCTAAAAAAACAAGAACAATTCAAATTCAATGCTAGTACAAGGAAATAAATTATAAAGATAAGAGCAGAATTAATTAAATTATACTATCAATCTAAGAGGTGGTTCTTCAAATGAAAAAATAATGTAGACAAGCCTTTAGAAAATCTTACCAGAAAATAGAAAATACCTTTATCAATCTAATTAAAATATATGAAGAACTAAAAAAAAGAGACCGCCCAAAGTAAAAGACCCAATAAAAAATGGGCAACTTAAATGCATAGACACTTCTCAGAAGATGTGTAAATGGCCAATAAATACCTGAAATAATATTCAACATCGCTTGCCATTAAAAAAAATGCAAATTGTAACACTGAGATTCCATCTTACTCCAGAAAGAATGGTTGTCATCCAGAAACCAAACAGTGACAAAAGCTGACAAGACTGTGAGGAAAAAGGAAACCTTTTATGTTGTTGGTGGGAATGAAAACTAATTCAACTACTATGGAAAATGGTTTGGAGAGTACTCAAAAAACTAAAACTAGAAATTCCATTCCACTCAGCTATTTCTGCTGTAGGTATATTTCTTGAAGATTTAAAGACATCATGGTGATACATGCATACCCACGTTTTTAGCAGCACAACTGGTAATAGCTATTTTGAAAGAGATCTGTATGTCTTAAATCTTAAGAGACCTGTATGTCCATCAACGGATGATTCAACAAAGAAAATGTGGTATTTATACACAGGGGAGTACTTAATAGAGTATTACTCTATTATAAAGAAGGACAAATTTGAGTCATTTGTAGGAAAATTAATGCACCTTGCGACCATAGTGTTAAGTGAAATAAATCAGATACCCGAGTTTCAATATCACGTGGTTTTTCTTCTATGAGTAATCCAAAGTATAAGTAATCTAAACAGCAAAATAAAGGATAAATAACAGGAATCACAGGGACCATATGCAAATGAGAAAAGGATTTAGAGATGAAGGAAGTGGAGGAAAGATAGTAAAAAAAATTAAGATGTTTTATGGCAGGTACCAACTCTCCACAATGAATAGAACCAGTGTGTACTGTAAAAGTGTATTAATAAAATTTATAGAATAAAATGAACATAAATTAGTAAAAAGTATTTTTAAAAGTTACTGTGTAGCAACAAAACAAAAAAAAGAGAGCAAAGATGAAGACAAGATCATAAGTAGTCTCAACATATCCGAACAAAGGATCAGTGAATTTGAAGATAGTTCAATAGAAACTACCCAAATTGAAGCACAAGGAGAAAAAAGAAGATAAAAAAGAACAGAACCTCCACAAATTATGTGACAGCAGTCTTGGACTGAGATTTGAAAGACAAAAGAGCACCTGAGGCAGAAGAAATAGTTTTAAAATAGTGGCCGAGACATTTGTTTGAAATTAATGAATATCACCAAACCACAGACATAAGAAATTTAGAGGGCAGCAAGGAGGAAGCGATGGCAAATAAAGCAACGCAAACAAAAAGCACACATACGCCTAAAGATATCGTAGTCTGCTTCCTCAAAGAAGAGACAGAGAGAACATCCCGGAACCACCAGAAAAACCATGGATAAAGGACGAGTCATATAAAGGTAAGAATTACAGTAGACTTTTTTATGCCAGAAAATAACAAACAAGAAATAAGGACTTTTCAATCAAATAAAAGGAGAATTCACTGTCAGTGGACCTGCTGCAGGTAGGTAAAATAAGACAGAGGAAACTTTGTTCACAAGACAGACTCCTGGAGCAGAATGACAACCTCTTTACTCACCTCAGATATCTTTGTCTTTTTTCTTTTTGAGACAGGGACAGGGTCTCCCTGTGCAGCTCAGGCCGGCCTTGAGCTCACTTTGTAGCCCGGGCTGGTCTCGAACTCTCAACGATCCTCCTGCCTCAGCCTCCCAAGTGCTGGGATTACAGGTGTGTACCACCAATGCCCGACTCCCCAGATATCTTTGAATTGTGAGACAAAAAGAGAAATCAGTCTTCTTTTCTTCAAACTATAATTTGGACCTTAAATTAAAAAGGGCTTAGTCTAACTAATACAGATGAAGAACAATTTTTTAATCAAAAGAGTGATGATCTCACTTAGATTTTATACAGGAATGATGTTCGGTATGACTAGACAATAAAGAGGTGAGAACTAGCATAATAACCAGTGACGTAGTTCACTTAGACCAGGTTTAGTAGTGGAAGTGGTAGGAAATGGTTTAACTGAATGTGTTTGAAAAGTAGAGCCTACAGCATATTGAAGTTGGGATGTAGGATATACAAAAGTAATAATAATGCCTTAATATAAATTTTTTCTTGCAAAGGTATGGATGGATTTAACATATACTGAGATAAGGGAGCCTATAGACAGATTTAAAGAAGGAAACCAGGAAGTTGGTTTTGGATATGTCAAATGGAGAGTGTCAGTAAATATTCGAGAGAAGATATTAAAATGCCAGTTTATAGAGGTTCACGGGAGAGGTCCAACCTAGATACATTTGAGTTATCAACATAGAGAAGTATTGGAAGTCATAAGACTGGGAGAGGTCATATGAGGACCAAACCATAGGACTTAGAATAAATCCTGTAAGGGAGACTGAGAAGATAAAGGCTATGATGTGAAGAAAATTAAGGAAAATCAAAGCTCTAATCTAGAAGGTAAGGAGATTTAACCTAAGAGCTTCTAGGGAGTTCTGGAAAAAAAGGAATAGACAACTGTACAAAATGTTTCTGAAGTCAAGTGATGAAGCCTAAGAAGCAACTTAGTCCTACTGAAGGGTTGAGGGAACAAATTCTTCCTTTTTTCGATGACCTCTTTTTTTTTTAAGTATCTTTTTGCACTTTCTTTTTCTGCAGAGAATACTCCCACAGAGAGAGAAAAGTTGCTGTTGCTGGAGAGAAAGGGGAGAAACTGCTGTCTGAATGAGTAAAAAGAGGATACAATCTAGATTTTAGAAGTGCCACTTCATCCACAGAAACGGGAGGAAAGGCAGAGGAAGATTCAAGTAGCTTGCTAAATGTGGGTTTGGGAGTTTGTGGAAGTTCTCTTCTGAGTATTTATTTTCTCATGAAACAGAACAAAGTTTTCTACTGGTAATGCAAAATAGGGAGAAAGTGTTGAAAGTTTGGTATCAGAGGAGAAGGGCGTGCAAGAGAGATTCAGGAAACTGGAACGGTGGCTAAAGCTAGGGAATACAGCAGTGTGCAGGGCAGCACTAGGCCCCATTGAGTATGGTTCTCATGTATGTGGATGTTTTTCTCCAGTCAAGTGCATTGTTGTTTGACTGGAGTTAGCTGGATTTAACTGCGTTTGGTTTGTTTTTGCCAAGATAGTTTGATAGGGAGTTTGGGGTAGGACAGTTGAGGGCATCTGGGGGTGAGTCAAGGATGTTTTACTATTCCATTTAAATTAGGGAGAGAAGGGAGTGAAGATGCGGACTGTAAGGGTAATGAATAGGTGATAGAATCAGTGGATTGCTCAGCAAAGTGGAGCCCAAGACAAAGACATCTGAGCAGTTCAGAAGTGTGAGTTAGGAGGTAGTAGGGAGAGAGTGCAATGGATGGAAATGAATGAGGGTGTAGTTACTTGTAGTGATTGGAAATAAAGAGGTCTTGGCTAAGAATAGAGTATCAGTGGCTGAGGTCACGGAACTAAAGCTTCGAACAGATCAGCTCTGTGGCTATTAAAAGCGCTTTGAAAATCATTACAGAAATAGTGCTAGAAAGAGTGACAAAGATCCAGGAGCATGAGGATGAATGGCCCAGGAAGATGTCTGTGCCGAGACATTTCACATCGCTCTTACAGTCGCTCTAGAGAAGTTACAGTGATTATTTCTGCACACATTGGAGATAGCTGCCACAGAGTAGTCAAATAACTTGCCTAAAATAAGACAGACACATTTTTTTTCCTCTGATAATTAGGATTCCTGATGAATACCCCAAAGATGAATTCACGCTTAGCCTTCAGGGCCAGCTTCAGAAGTAGTAGTATGGAGAGTGATAAAAAAAAAACATTGAATATTTAAGTTTAAAAAATGTATAGTATTAGACACATTGCTACTAATCCCCCTTAAAATATTCCCCTTTACTTTAAATGCTTACCCTGTCATTCTTACTGCTTTCTAAAGCAGTTCTGAAGTTCTCTTTCACGAGAATGGTGTAGTTGCATTGTTGTGGCTGTCTCGATGTTGTTAATCGATTCAAAAATTTATCTTTCCCGATCATTTGGGCTTGGGGAAAAAGGCAGATTTGGTGAATAAAGTGGCTGAAGACACACTGTAATATTTTTACATTAAAATAAAAATGACTCACACTTGGCAATAGTGGTAACGGAACAGTATTTTTGATCACACATCTTGTAAAGACATGAGAGAGGAATTCTCAAACTGCCTCAAACAATGGCCAGAGCAATGGGATAAGTGTATCCAAAGCAAGTATATTCTGAAGGGGATTTATGGCAAGGTGTCCTCCTTTACTGTAATGTTTTTAAAATTTTTAAATATTCGCTATATATTTTGATCACACTTTGTGCATGATTACTCATAGATGCATAAAAAAAATTCTGCCTTTTGTTTGTTAATGTGTTAATCTATTTGCTGTAATCACACAATTATCCTGTGAGGCTAAGTGATCCAGGTTCCACAATTCATTTCTAGTTTGATGGGCAGAGTGTGTAAAAAGAGCAGAGGGTTCACTGCCACTGGAGGAGAAAAGAAAAGGGCAGCAGAGGTAGAAATGGAAAGTGACTCGGCATTAGCTTTACCTTCTATCAGATAACAGAATCCAATCAAAGTGACACACGGGACATTTATAATCTCACTGAAGAACGGTGGACATACTGAATTTGTTGCACCTTAATTCAGTGACTCAGATGACATTGTTGCTTATCTTTGTCTTCAGCAGTCCCCAGTAAGTCAGCAATTCTCCCAGCATGGTTGCTACGGGGCAACCAGGATTTTAACATGCTGTGCAGTCGACAAATATCCTGCAGGTAAGGGGAATGTCTTAGTTTGCATGCTGTTGCTATAACAAAATACTACAAACTGGTTAATTTGCAGAGAACAGAAGTTTGTCTGGTTCAAGGTTCTAAAGAACGAAAAGCCCGAGTGCAGGATGCTAGCATCTGGTGAAGGTGCCTGCTGCGTCCTAACACAAAGGAAGGGAGCATCTGCACATGCGCACAAAGGGGGCCTGTGGAGGGAGGCAAACTCATCCGTTTGCTGAGAGCTTGTTCCCTCAAACCTTCATAGCACATCAATCCATTCCCAAGGGTGGGCCTTGTGAATAACAAATTCAAGGTCCCACCTCTTAAAACTATTACAACGGCAATTAAATTTTAATATGCATGTTGAAGAGCAACACTCAAACCATAGCAAAAAGCGTTATTGGTTTTAGTAAAAACCAAAACCCAAAACCCTAAATGAAACAAAAGCCTATAGTACTACTATAGTAGTACCTTGAGACTCCTCGATCATAGGTTTCAGGAGGTGCAGTGACAACCAGAAGCAAATATGGGGACAAATTTGATGAGTTTCAGAGCAGTGGGAGTGCCAGGATATGACTGTAAACACTTCATAGACTCTTGACCAACAGAAGCTGAGCTAATGTTGCTTCTAGCTGCTACATTTTAAAGATAATTTGTTATGCAGAAATAAGTGTACTGTTATGCAGTACAATACCGTATACCATGAATTATCCATTTCAAACCAATAGCATCTTCTGTGCCATTAAAAGCATTGATGGTATAGCACTTCTTACAGGGATGTCCCTCTTTTATCTCTTGGACTTTTTCTTCCTCTGTCAATACTCACCCACAAATTGTGCTGGAGATGAGGTAACAGTAACAACTACCACCACTGTCCCCCCAGCAGACCACAGCGGGGCCCCAAGTTCGAAAAGTCACCAAATCAGGGAAGGGGAAGAAGGAATGCGTGTCATAGAATCAATGCAATATATTTAAACCATATTTATTATTTCCTTTCTGCTTTCATCAGCTCCTTTCCTTTTGCAAGAATTCTTATATTTGACTGGCCAGAATTTACAATTCGTGCCCATGTCTAAATTTTTCATTTGTTGAAAGAAATGAAATTTCTGTTCACTTAACTGAGATTCATCTCTAGCCTCCTCCCAAGGATATGTGAAGGAATGCGCCTGCCACTGTCCTAGGCTGACTCATCCTTATTCAGCCCTGCTTTCATAGCTACTGTTACTCCCTGCGCTTTCTCATCTATGGGACCCCCTGTAGTTACTCAAGCCTCGACCTTGGCAGGTAGCCACAACTCCCCTTCACAACCCTACGAAAGTTCCTAGCCTGTGAGAGAGTTACTGGCTTGGTCTCAGGCCCAGAGGTCCCTCTCAGGGTTATTCTGAAATAAACCTGTGCTGTTGAGCTGCTACTTTCTTTGCCCCTAACAATATGGCCACTAGGAGGAGCCTCAGCAAAATCTGGGCTCTTCTAGAAGGGAAGAGGGGAAAAGGGCCCATGGTAGTCAACCCAGAGAAGTATGAAGGTGTTTTAGTCTCAGGTACCCATAACACAACATCAATTGGAAATAGCGTTTCATATTAACACGGTTTCCCATGGGTGATAGAGATTTTATTCCATTTTTTAAAAAGTGTGAGTGGCTAAACATTAAATAAACTTTTGTTTGGAACAGCCCTTGATAGTGTTCAAGTTGAGATTTTGGAAGGAAAAAAGAAAAACTGAAACTAGGAAAAAAACACATGACTTGGGAATTTTGATATCTAGTAAAGTTAGAGCCTCTAAAGGGAGAAGGGCAATAATAAGTCTACATAAAGAAATTGAATAAATTACAGGGGATCAGAGCAGAAAACAAGCTTTATTTTAAGGACATCCATGCCAGGGAAGGAAGATGATTGCAAGATTAAATAAATTCATCTAAACAAAGAAGAGGCAAATGATAAAGGGTTTAAAATACAGTTAGTTCAGAATTATCTCCTAAATCATTTTACACACCCTTGTTTCTATTTCTGTTTGTGACATCTTTCCTTGAGATCAGAAAGGAAGAGAAAGGGTTTAAAGTCAAGCACAGGTAGGAGGTAAAAGCCAATTTGCCCACTGTGGAGGCAGCACATGGGTATAATTAAGCCTTATGTTTGCTAGTGCTTAACAGTTTACAAAATCCTTTCCCATGTGATATCTTTTGCATGGAGAGGGTTGAAGATCAGTGTGGTTAAGTCAGGTAAATAGCGTTTTTTCTTTTATACTCACTTTGTCTATGTGCCCACTGTGACACTGCTAAGGTTTCTTCATAAAGCAGTGAGCACTGTTTGCATTCTTAGTTTTCTCCTTAAGTGTATACTTATATTCCTAACACACTGGGAATGAATTATTCTAGGATACAGGGTAGCACATGGTTTTGGAAAATTTTAACTCTCCAAGGATTGATATGTCCTCATTAATGCCCCCAATTCCACCACCACAAAAGCCTTCTCCTAAGGACCAGCAGCGATTTCAGGCTTAGATAAAGAGGACACTCTCTGCTCCCCGGACACAGCAGGACTGCTAGGCTGGGAAACACTGGAGTGGATACACCAGCAATTCCTTTCCCACTGCCAGCCACGCCTTTCACTCCCCAGGTGAAGAGGATGCAAATACAACAACCGCTGTAAACATTACTTCTGTCATGAAAGAGATAAGATCAAGGTCTTGCAGACGGCACCTGCTGAAACCTATGATTGAGGAGTCTCAAGATACTACTATAGTTGGGTGCTCTGGCTCAGGGTCACTCATGAATCTGCAGTCATCCAAAGACTGGCTTGGGCTGCAAGGTGTACCCCAAGCTCACTTAGGTGGCTGCTGTTTAGAGGTGCCAGTTCCTCACCACAGGGCCTCTTGAAATATTATAACAGTGGCTGGCATGCCCTGAAGTGACAGATGCAAGGGAACACTGAACTTGGAAGCCACAGTGACACTGTGTGCCTGCGCCTCTGGAATCCCACACTATCACATCCACTTTATTCATTAGAAGTAAGTCATTAAGTGCAGTCAATACCCAACAGGAAGAAAATTAATTAGTCTCCACCTATTGGAGGGAAATGTATCAAAAGAATTAATGTGGTAGCTTTACAATTCCTCCTCTGGAGCAAAAACATGACTGAACAATTCTAGTCATTGACAGAAACTTTAATTTTTATTTTTAATGTACATATTAGAGCAATGTATGATCAACTAAAGCCTAACAGAGCTCTTTCTTAAGTATAAAACTCTTAAGCAATATTAAAGTATCATGTTGTGATTTGTAGGGCTTTTTCCAGTGATATGTAAAATAACCTGCTGTATTTTAGGTTAAGTATATACAGGTTACCTGTCTTTTAAAATAATTGAAAAGAAAGCTTAGGAATCTATCACCTTTACTGATACAACAAATCAGTTGTAATCACTAATCCATTTCCCTGACATTTGCTTTTTAAAATTCAAGCATCATAATCTGATGAAGTGGCATCTTGCAGCGTTTTATGAGAATTTTTGAATAAGCCCTATCTAAAAGTGAGTGACTTTCTCACTTCCATTTTTTCCTTGATAATTATATCATAATTATCCTAGCAATTTAAGAGATGGTCGGGGACTGGAGTTTTCTACCCA
The DNA here is from genome assembly GCA_004027595.1 of Dinomys branickii. NCBI lineage: Eukaryota > Metazoa > Chordata > Mammalia > Rodentia > Dinomyidae > Dinomys > Dinomys branickii. Next base: position 114,674 of record PVLD010002770.1, on the reverse strand, counting down.
TATATTGCAAGTTCGGGACATAAACGAAGCAAAACTCACCAAGCTAGAGTCCATGTTCCATAGGGCCATGCACATAATCATGCTGGTTATTAAAATATTGAGATAATTCCATACCAATAATAAAAATTTAATAATCACTTCTAATCCCCAATCCCACTACTCCCGCACATGACTTCCCCAGGATCCAACAATTAAGGTAAAGAGAGGAGAGGAATGTATTTTGACTGTCACTTCTTGTCTTTGGATGCTTTAACAGAAATACCATAAACTAGGTGGCTTATAAACAGGAGACATTTTCTCCTCACTGTACTGGTCCAGGATGAAGGCTCTGGTAGATCTGGTGTCAGATGAGGGCTCACACTGAGGTTCATAGATGGTGCCTTTTCTCTGTTGCCCTCACATGATGGAAACGAGTAGCTAGCTCTCAGCTTCTTTGCAAGGGTACCCTCATGACCTGACCACCGCCAATGTATGGCCCCACCTCTTAATATGATCACTTTGAAGACTAGGGTTCAATATACAAATTTTTGGGAATACAGTCAGACCACAGCACTTTTATATCTATGATAATGAGAACTAATTACTGCTTTTACATTCTTTTAAGGAGAGTGAATTGAACTTAGAATAGAGCAACTCTTAGTTTGATATCTAAATATATCTAAATTTTGGTTGTTGTAGATTCTTAACCAAGTAATGTTTTGTGGATTCACAAACTGGATGTATTTTAGGTCTACTGGTAGCTACAAAAGAAAGAAAGGGAGAAAAAGAGAGAGAGAGAAGCAAAGGTAAAAAGAAAGGAAGGAAGGAATGAAGGAAAGAAGGAAGGAAGGAAGGAAGAAAGGAAGGAAGGAAGGAAGGAAGGAAGGAAGGAAGAAAAAGAAAGAAAGAAAGTTATTTAACATTTAAAAAGATCACAATAATTTAGGGAGTATTCCAAATAATGCCAGAGTTAAAGGACATTGTCTGTATTTCTTTTTTTTTTTCAATTTTAAAGAAAATAGTACAAAAACGAACAATAGCAAAATATAAACAATACAAAGCAAGGACACTAAAAATGATACGGGGTTTCAAACAAAATGAAAAGAATTAACAGAGCTCGTTATATTACATCTTGTTATTTTCAACGAGTTTGCTCAGATTACGAGATGTAAGAATAGAAGATTTATCAAATCATTAAAGAGAATAAGAAAATAATAATTTAAAAGAATATTAGCAACAATACATAGTGTCACTAGGCAGGATTGTAGGAATTCACCAATGGTTGTTATACTGCAAATTGTTGTCATCGCATAAATTGCTCAGATTACCAGATACAAGCATGCAAATTTGGTAAAAAACAAAACAACTTTTAATCATTGATTGTTCCCCTTAGCAAGGCTTTCAACAAATCATCAGACACCAACAGTATAGTTATGCCACTGATCCATATATATATTACATATATATGTATTTATACTTATATAATTTACCTTAGTACTTTTTCTTCTTTCCCTCATCCAAGTTGTTCCTTCCTTTGAGCAGTTTCTTTCTCTTTCTTATTATCTACTGTATATTTTGGGTTGTATTTATTCTTTCATGTTTCAAAACCAGGGAGACAATGTGATGTTTACACATGTGGGTTTCTCTTATGAGTATGGTCTCTAGTTGCATCCATTTACCTATAAAAGCCTCGAGTTTATCATTTTTATAGCTGAATAATACTCCACTGTATAGAAATACCATATCTTTTTCATCCATTCCACAGTTGATGGGCATTGGGGTTGTTTCCAAGATTTAGCTATGACAAATCACGCTGCTATAAACATGAGTGCACATATATCGCTGGGGTATGGCTTTTTAATTCTTCTGGGAAGGGGAATAGCTGGGTTAAGTGGGACTTCTAATCCTAGTTTTGTGAGGAATCTCCAGACTGATTTCCACAGTGGTTTCGCTAATTGACACTCCCACCAGCTGTGGAGAAGTGTTCCTTTTTCCCCACAGCCTCTCTAGCATTTGTCATTGATTTATTTCTTAATGATAGCCATTCTTTGTAGGGTGAGATGCAATCTCAGTGCTGTTTTAATTTGCATTTCTTGAATGACTAATGATGTTGAACATTTTTTCATATATTTATCTGCCATTAGTGTTTCTGCATCTGAGAAGTGTGTATTCATCTCAGATACCCATTTTTGGATTGGGTCTTTGAATTTTGGGGGCCTGATTTTTTAAAATTCTTATATGTTCTGGATAAGAGTCCTTTGTCTGAGGGGCAGTTGGAAAAATTTTTTCCAAATTCATGGGTTTTCGTTTTACTCTGTTGGTGATTTTGATGTGCAGAAACTTTTCAATAAGAGAGATCCCAGTTGTTGATTCTTTGAAGTATTTCCTGTGCAGTTTGGTTTTTGTTCATGAACTCTCTGCCTACCCCTATGTCTTTGAGAGTTTTATCTACTTTCTCTTCCAGTAGATTTAGTGTTTCTGTTTTGATATTTAGATTTTTGATCCATTTTGACTTTAGTTTAGTGCATGGTGATAGACATGGGCCTAGTTTTAATCTTCAGCATGTGGAAAGCCAGTTTTTCCAGCACGATTTGTTAAAGAGGCTATCTTTCTTCCAGTGAACATGTTTCACGCCTTTGGCAAAAATAAGGTGGCTGAGTATATTTGTAGCTGTGGCTGCATCTTTTAACCTGTTCCATTGATCTTCAAGTCCGCTTTTTGCCAGTACCATGTTGATTTTATCACAGTAGATTTGTAGTATAATTTCAGGTCAGGGATTGTGATACCTCCTACCTTTCCTTTGTTTCCCAGGATTGCTTTTGCTATTCTAGGCCTCTTCTGGTTCCAGATGAATTTTAGGAATGTTTTCTCTAGATCTGTGAGGTATAGTAGTGGAATTTTAATGGGGATTGCCTTGATGTGTACAATAATTTTGGGAGTATGGTCATTTTCACAATGTTTGTTCTTCCTATCCATGAGCAAGGAATATCTTTCCATTTTCTGAAATCCTATTCGATCTCTTTTTTGAGTACTGTAATTTTCACTGTATAGATCTTTTACTTCTTTTTTTAGATTGATTCCTAAGTATTTCATTTTTTTTAGATGCTATTATGAAAGGTGTGGTTACACTGATTTCTCTGTCATTTGTGTACAGGAATGCTATTGATTTTTGAGTGTTGACTTTGTATCCAGCTATGCTACTGAATTTGGTTATTAAATCTATGATTCTTTTGGTGGAGTTTTTGGAGTCTTCTATGTACAGTAACATGTCATCTGTGAATAATGATAATTTTACTTATTCTTTTCCTATCTTTATTCCTCTTATTTCTCTCTCATCTAACTGCTCTGGCTAATATTTCCAGAAACATATTGAATAGCAGTGGTGACAGCGGGCATCCTTGTCTTGTGCCTGACTTTAAAGGGAAAGCTATCAGTTTTTGACCATTTAGACTGATGTTAGCTGTTGGCTTTTTATCAGATTGAGGTAAAGTCCATCTATACCAATTTTGTGTAGGGTTTTCATCATGAATAAGTGTTGGACTTTATCAAAAGCTTTTTCTGCACCGAGATGATCATGTGATTTCTGTCTTTGGCTTTATTGATATAGTGTATTACATTGATTGATTTGTGTATATTGAACCAACCCTGCATTCCTGGGATGAATCCCATTTGGTCATAGTGTATAATCTTGATGATTTGTTGCATTCTGTTTGCTAGAATTTTATTGAAAATTTTTGCATCTATGTTCATTAGGGAGATTGGCCTGCAGTTCTTTTTTTTTGGTTGGATCTTTCTCTAGTTTTGGTATCAGTGTAGTACTTGTCTCCAGGAATGAGTTGGGGAGAATTCCTTCCTTTTCAATTTCCTTAAAGAGTTTGAGAAGTATTGGTGTTAAATCTTCTGTAAATTTCTTATAGAATTCAGCTGTAAATCCATCAGCTGAATTTAGCTGTAAGCCCATCCTGGGCTTTTCTTCATTGGCAAGTTTTTAATTCCATTTTCAATTTTGCTTGCTGATATAGGGTTATTCAGGGTTTTTATATCTTCTTCATTCAGCTTTGGTAGTTCATAGGTACCTAAAAATCTGTCCATTTCCTCTGTGTTTTCCATCCTGTGAGAGTAAAGATTTTCAAAGTACTGATGATCTTCTGAATTTCTATAGGATCTGTAGTGACTTCATGTCTTTTTTTTTTTTTTTTTTTGCGGTACTGGGGATTAAACTCAGGACCCTGCAGACTTCATGTCTTTCAGTACTTATTGCATGTATTTCACTTTTTTCTTTCCATTTAAAATAAGGTTGGCTAGGGGGTCATCAACTTTTTTATTTTTTCAAAGAACCAAGTCTTTGATTCATTAATTCTTTGTATCTTTTTTTAGTCTCCATTGCATTAATTTCTACTCTGAACTTTATAATTTCATGCCTTCTCTGGGCTTTTGGTTTGATTTGTTCTTTTTCTAGAACTTGAGGTGCAGCATAAGATTGTTTATTTGTGCTTGTTCTGTTTTTTGCAGGTAGGAATTCACTGGTATAAATTTTTCCCTCTGAGGACTGCTTTTATTGCATCCCACAGGTTCCTATAAGCTGTGGCTACATTTTCGTTTGATTATACGTAGTGTTTAATTTCTTCTTTGATTTCATTTGTGACCCACTGACTGTTCAGGAGGGTGCTGTTTAATTTCCATGTGTTTATGGAGTTCTTGCGATTTCCTGTCATTAATTTCCAATTTCATTGCACTATGGTCTAATAGTATGTATGAGATCATTTCCACTCCTCGGCACTTCCTTAAGCATGTTCTATGTGGTAGCATATGGTCTATTTTAGAGAATGTCCTATGTGCAATTGAGAAGAATGTGCATTCTGATGGTGTTGGGTGGAACACTGTACAGGTCTACTAAGACCATTTGTCCACATGTTTTGTTTAGTTCTGTTATTTCTTTGCTAATTTTTTGTCTAGTTGATCTATCTCTTTGAGACAATGGGGTATTGAAGTCTCCTGTTATTGTGTTGCTGCTTATTTCATTTTTCATGTCTGTTAAAATTTGTCTTATAAACTTGGGTGCTCCTGTGTTTAGTACATAGATGTTTAAGATTTTTATCTCTCTCTCTTGAAGTTTTCCCCTCACAAGTATGTACTAACCTTTATCTGTTTTAATTATTCTAGATTTGAAGTTCCCATTGTCTGCAAATAGAATAGTGACACCTACTTTTTTCTGGGTACTTATCATATGGAGTATTGTTTTCTAACCTTTAATTTTCAGTCTATGAATTTCCTTTTGAGTTAAATGTGTTTCTCGTATACATCATATTGTTGGATTTTGCTTCTTGATCCAATCTTCCAGTCTACTACTTTGGTGAATTGAGCCCATTTATATTGATGGTTATACGTGATATGTATTGGTTTATCTTTGTTATGTCATTTTCCTGCTGTTGGTTCCTCGTTTCCCTCTGTTTGCTTGTTGTGCTTGGTGTTTCCTTTCTGTTGTTGTTCTTAAAGTTGTGGTCTTTTTTGTCTCTTTCTAGAGTATCTTTTAGAACTCTTTGTAGGGTTGGTTTGGCACTCATGAAGTTCTTCAGTTGATCTTTATAGTGAAAATATTTTATTTCTCCATTAATTTTGAAGGATAGTTTTGCAGGGTACCTCAATCTGGGTTGGAAGTTTTCTTTGAGGACCTGTAACATTTCATGCCAAGCTCTTCTTGACTTGATGGTTTGTGCTGACAAATCTGCCATGATTCTGATGGGCTTTCCTTTATAGGTGATCTGTTTTGTTTCTCTAACACATTTTTTTTTTTCTTGTGGTACCGGGGATCGAACTCAGGACCTTGCACTTGCCAGGCAAGCGCTTATTCAACTGAGCTATATCCCCAGCCCTCTCTAACACCTTTTAATATTCTGTTCTTTTGTCAAATTTCTGGGATCTTGATCACTATTTGTCTGGGTGTAGATTTATTTTGGTTATGGCTAACTGGAGTTCTATATGCTTCACTTACCTGGATGTCCCATTCTTTTTCCATGCTTGGGAAATTTTCTGCTAATACTTGCACAGTCTTTTTATATCATTTGTGCTAACACCTGCTGTTTCATTTATACCTCTTAATCTTATGTTTTTCTTTGCTTCATCTTGCAACTGTTGAATTATTTCTTGGTTTCTTGTTACTTTTAAAAGATTCTTCCTTTCACGGTCACTCACAGCAATGCTGTTTTCAAGGTCTAAAAGTCTATCTTCAGCTTCGTTCAAGTGCTTTTGCCAGCTTTCAATGGAAGTTTTAGTTTTCTGGACACCTGTCTGAATCTGTTTTATGTATTCCTGTTGTTTCCTATACTGTTCATTCAAGGTTTCCATTAATTTACTGTGCTCCTCTTGTTTTTTTCCATGCCTTCTTTAGATGTGCTAAGCATTTCTTTCGTTACTGTTGTCATTTCTTTTTATACCTCAGACATTATTTCTGATCTGATGTCTTCTATGGCCTGATGGAGTTGCTTCTTTACTTCAGCTGCTATCATTTCAGAAATTTCAGGTGTATGACTTCCAAGCTCATCTATGTTGATATCTCCTGGAATTATTCTGGGAGGGGTAGAAGTCTGAGATTGCATTTTGCTCGTTTTGTCATTTTTCAAAGATGCAGAGGTTCCCTGGAACTCAGCCTCACTCCCTGGATGATGTTGTAGTAGCAGGGCAAAGATGCAAAGGTCTCTGGTGCTTGGTGTGACTCCCTCAATGCTATGTGTGTGAGGGTAGCATGCAATCGCTAATGCTCCCACAGCTGTCTGTGGCTCAGCTCGGCTCCCACTCAGGGTTTCCCAAAGCTGCCCAGGTTTCAGCCGTTTCCACTGGGGTGTAGTAGTAGGTGGGTGGTGGTCACTGTGTCTTCATACACTGCCACTGCCCTGTCCAGTTCCCATACCAGTGGGGGGTTTGGTATGCAGTCACTGAGTCCACTGAAGCTGAGTTTCAGCTTAGCTTCCTTTAGGGTGTGGGGTGGGGGCAGGGAGGAGCACCCAAGGCCCTTGAGGTTGTCTGGGGCTCCCCTTGGCTGCCAAGCTAGTGGGGCAGAGATGGGGTTGGCTCACCAAAATTCCCAAAGCTGTCTGATGTTCAGCTCAGCTCTGATGGGGGAAGGGGAGGGGCGGGGGGGTGGGCCCCAGCCCCCTGGAGCTGTCCGGGTCTCGCCTGGTCCCAAGCTGGTATGTGTGGGGTGGCAGCAGCTCATCAGAGTTCCTGCCACTGTACAAGGCGCAGCTCCACTCTGATGGGGGGAGAAGGGAGGGTGGTGGAGGGGAAGGGCGGGGAGTGGACCCCCAGCCCCTAGAGCTGTCTGATCTCTGCCTGGTCCCAAGCTCATGTGTGGGGGGCAGGAGCAGCTCACCGAAGCTCCTGAAGCAGTCTGAGGTGCAACTCAGCTCTGATGGGCGAAGTGGGGAGGAAGGGAAGGGACCATTGTCTGTATTTCTTAGAGAAATAAATACTTAAATCATAAATCTGATCAGTATTTCTATCAAAATAAAATGCACAAGCTGGACAAGTATTTTATATGAAAATATTCTGTGGTGGTTTCTATCTTTTCTCATAGCACTGATTCTTTAGAGATTTGTCAAGATTATGGATTCACATAAGCATAATGTTTAAATAATTTTTTTTTGAGACAGGGTCTCATGTATTTCAGGCTGGCCTTGAAATCACTATGTACTCCAGGCTGGCCTCAAATTTGTAGCGATCCTCCTGCCTTAGCCTCCCAAGTTCTGGGATTACAGACACGTGGCACCATACCTTGCTAAATAAATATTTCAGAGATTTCTATAAACAAAGTAACATTTTTCCTAAAAATACAGAATATCTACATCTAAAAAATAGTCAACTTAAACAAATTTCCAGGTATGCTATTTTCCCACTGAAGTAAAAAACTTACAAATTGAACACAACAATTAAAGTATTTCTAGTAACTTATCTGTAAGTGGACATACCTGAGATTTTAGTATAAACTGGCATGCATAATATTTTGAAAAACAAAGCCAATAAGGAAACAAAAAAAAAAGCAAATGAAGAATTCAAGGTCTTTCAATAGGACCACAAACCCTATTTTAGTCATTATTTGCTCCGTAAGTGAGCTAATATATGATTGTGACAACAGGACTTAATTTTCTAACAATGTCATCTTTCTTTGTGTCTACATAAAGATGATGAGATGAAGAAACTCCTCCCATACCAAACCACAACAACTTTTACATTTAATTATGATTTATAAGTCATAATTAGTATGATGCTTTGCCAAATTCATATACAAACATTTCACATATACGTGTATGAATTTGACAGAGAACAAGCTACCAAAGATGCAAAGACATAAAATGCCACTTATAGTATTATTGAACTAGACTAGAGCTTTTTTCAGTTAGCTTACTGTTTGCCTTTATTTTCCTCAAGTGGTTTCCAAACTTGTTAAGGTGACCAAATACTTGGAAGACAGGATGTCCTTTATGGACCATCCTGAGTTACTGATGCATTTAATCCCAACATAAAATAATACCAGCTAGGGACAATTTTACCACCAAATGATACGATTTCATTATGGTTTCTACAGTTCAAAAATAGTATTACTATAAAGATTTATTAGACCACATTTCCTAGCAAGATAATAACACAATCTGAATCAAGCCAACTAGCAAGGCATAATTCAGAGAGAAATTGCTGAGACAACTGCTCAAGTTTAATTTTCTGCTGTTCCCTCTACTTTGCTTTTACCTGGCCTTAGCTCTCAGATCTGCTTTCTTGAATCCTGTTCATCTAACTTGGCCCATAGCATCTGAACCTTGGCTCCTACCTGTCAATGTGGTCTTAGTGCAGAGTAGCTCTGCAGTCTATTTCAGAGAGGCAAAGGGATTGAGGTATTTGAGAGACTGTCATCGTAAAACTTTGAGGTACAGTTCCTATCTTACAGGTAGTTTCAGAAATGTATATACTTGGTGTGAGAATTCCTAGTTCTTTTCTTTTAAATGGGATTTTGAGATTTAACTTTTCAAAGTATTTCGCTCCTTTTCAAAGCACTGGTCCCTTAGAAACTGCTGCATGACCCTGGTTATGCTCTGGATGTTTATATTCCCCCAAATTCATATGTTGAAGTCTAATTATCAATGTGGTATCAAGTGGTGATTACATCATGAAAGTAGATCCTTCACGAATACAATTAGTGTCCTTAAAAAAGGGAACCTAGAAAGCTGCTTTGCCTAATCCACCATGTGAGGCCACAGCTAAAAGTGTGTCCAGCAAACACATGAATCAGGGAATGAGCGCTCACCAGACACTGAATATGCTAGCACCTTCATCGGGGACTGTCTAGCCTCCCAAACTATGAGAAATATTTTTGTTTATAAGCTACCCAGTTTATGCCATTTTATTATAGTAGCACAAATGGATTAAGACAAACCTTTATATTCTGGGTTATAATAAATAATAATAGTTACCTACTGAGTATTATTTGTCAGGTGTTGATACAGTTTTGAATCCTAGTAAACCTATGAAGGATCAATCATCCCAACACTGTAAATAGAGATGTAGAAAAATTAGGTAATTTGCCCACAGATGTGTGGCTACTAAGTAGCTAAATCAGGAACCCAACCTGGACTCCTGAGGAGTCCTAACAATGATCTGTCACAGTCATCACACTTTGTTATCACCATGGAGATCAACTTTCCACATTAAAAACAGGCCAAAGGGTTCTGCCCTTCTCCCCCTCTCTTCCTTGGTTCTTTATACTGTTCTCACTGGAGATTACTCTCACTTAGGTATCAAAAAATAAATTAATGCACTGCCACTTGCTACTAAGGGGGCGGAGCACAAGGCTTATGCTAATCAGCAAATCTTAAAAGAATGGAACTGGATGCTGGAATAAACATCCTGCTACACATCTGCAAGCTGGCGATATGGTATAGTAAGCCAGTGTTACTGCTTGGGCAGTAAATACCACAATGTATTATTCATACTTATTGAGGAATAAAGTATTTCACATTTCTTGCAGACACTTGAAGTCTCTGCACTATAATTAAGCATCTGAATTTAAAAAAAAAATGAACTATTCATAATTATTTTCCATGACCTTAAGGTCATCTTTACCAATGGTATGGTTAAACCACACATTAGTGTTATTAACACTACTTCAATTTTCCTTATTAAACAATGGTTTTATGTCAACAATCTAGAATAGTGTATTCCCATTTTTCTTTGTGATTCGGTCTTATTCATATAGTTGAGATTCTTCTGAAACCAAATTGTTCCCACATTAAAAATAAACACAATGAAACTGCCTCAGTTTTCTAAAAGCATCATTCCCCCTTCCATATAGTATCATCCTGATGCTTCCAAATGTAAAATTTTCCAGGTAGCTGAAGTTTACATCTCTACAACAGAAAATCTTTTGATGAATTTATTCTACCTTAGCAGAGGAACAGAAATGTACTGTTCCTTCAGTTATATTAAGATATGCATATATTAAGTTGCAATATAAACATGTCTTTGGGGCTATCCTATACAAGAAAAATATACTCATCACAATATAGTCCTTGCTTATCATACATTTCTCCATTAGCAATAATTGTGCCTTGGATAAACCTCATTGGCTACGATACTGCTACTGTACAAAGCTATCACAGATTTTTGACTCTCTGGAGTTGTCTGTGAGGCAACTTATTTCCCTTTCTGCCTGATCCTACCACTCTACCCTGCACCCCAAATATGTTCACGCCAGTCATTACACATAATGTATGCATTATGTCAGTAAGGGTCTTCATGAGATTTGTGAGGTCCTCCAGGTAGGATAAGATAGTTTTTCTTAATAGATGTTGTGGCGTCTATGTGGCCTATAGTGCTTCTTAGTGTCTCTGTGGGCTTAAATAGTATTTTGATCTTTTCCCCCCACGTCCTACAATTTTGCTACATTTATTGCTTAAAAATATTTTAGTGAAAAGTGTCTCTGAATCAAATTTTAATTTCCATAAATGTCTTGAGCAATGGCTACAAATTAACATGCAATTTCAATTGCTATTCTTTGGTAGTATGTTCAGAGAAATGGTGACCAGATCTTCATACCAGGAATTATCAAGGGTTGCCAATACATTTCCTAGTGAGAAGCACTTAACTTTCCAGTGTTCATCATGATAAGAAGGTTGATAGTTCAAACAATTTATTGCTGCTTTATAGTTTACATAATTAAATGAAACGTGTTAAACTCAAGGGACTTTTAATAGGTTACTTGCAATTGTTATTGCAGGCAACAACTTGTACATGATTTTATTTCCAAATCCACAAAAAACAAATTTTATACAAATCAGCACTGTAAAAATGTCAATTACAGCCCCAGAGGCTTTGCTGGCAGAATAATTGTCTAAATTCTAGAATATGGGAAACAGGTTTTTTTTTTGGATTTCTTTTTTTCATTTTCTTCTTTTTTACAAAAAATTTACAAGTGAAATGTTACTACGAAAGTTTTTATAAGGAATTTTTGCAAAACATTTACATTTTACCATCAACTATTTCTGTTTTAAAATCATTATGTAGATTTAATACCCTATGCTGCACATCAATTTATGTGGGATGACAACTTAGTGACATGCATAAAAAAACACCACAAGGCATTAAAATGGAGACTTAAATACAAATATTGTTGCAATAAAACAGTTATAAAATTGAAAAATAGGACCTAAACATCATGCTTATCTAAGTTTGACAAATTAACTTTTTCTCCTAGATTACACACTTTTATTACTGCTCTCATGAGAGTGTGATAAATAATGACAACATCAAGTTCTAATGTAATCAGCAACACATACACAAACCTAAGCAAAGAAAGTATACTGTAAGAAAAAACTACTCTAACACTGGAGTTCTACCATGATAAATACATAGCTTTGCACTGATAATTACAAAACAGAAAAGCTTTATAACGGTGGCAAAGGGAATGAACAGTGAAATGCCATTAAACAAGACTCTACTGCACATCTGTGCCCTATTACTTATAACAGCCATATCCCACTGAGTCAAATAAAGGACACTGAAATTTACGATTCTTGTAAGACAGAAAAGTGGACTCAGAATGGTATGCAGAACAGACTGTCAAAATATTTCTAATTTCAGTGGTGAAATGTGCACCTGCTAACACAAATTAATGTATTTTATATGCTATAAAGCTATCCAGATTGTTTGATAAATTTATAATAGGCCTCATTGTTGATTAAAAAGTAACTTCCATTTCAGATGAACATACATGGATTTGCATTAAAACTAGTTAAGTGAATAATGATGCAGAGTGCTCATACTTGGTATTAACAACAGAAAGTGTCATTTGGAGGAAACATGATTAAAACATTAAGAAAGTTTCTTTGCATAAAAAAATTTATAGCACTGATTGTGTAGCATAATGATAAAATATATATTTGATGTTTCAGCTCCTATGTAATAAAATTAAAATTAACACTACCAAATTCCTCTGTACCAAACAAAACAAATTCTGATGTTTTAAAGCCAGATACATCAGTTGTTAAGTGTACATTAAATAAAATATACAAAACAATTTACAAAATTCAACTAAAATTTAAAGACTTTGTTACAAGTCTACAAAAGCTTTAAGAAACTTGAAATTTATAACCACAGTGTAAAAATTTTTTTTTCCTTTAATCTCAAAGCTTTTTTATACAAACTGAAGGCACAAAAGACCTTCAGTTTTATATAACGCTACAAAGGGCTGGCCTAAAGTGTACATAGTGTAAACAGTGATCATTACAGTATTTCTCCTTCATCAAAAATACAAGAAACATCACAATTTTGGAAGAGAATTCACATGAGTAGTATTTTTCCTGAAATAATGAAGAATGCATAAAGAAACATGGACCTATTTTCAAACAGTTCTCAAAGCAATGATGTTAATAAACCAAACAGGTAAAAATTTTAGTTCTCAAATGGTTGATTTCGCTTTATCGTTCTATGTAAACATTTACTAGAAATGAAGATTTTACTAATATTTAAGCTATTAGAATAATCCAATTTTTATCATATGAAACGTTTGGCCATCTTTCCTAATACAACCATTTTCTATAAGATCCTTGCATGAAAAATGAAATATATCTTTGTTTTTTCTTTAGTAACTGTTTGACTGAAAAGCATTCTGACTTCTCAAAAATAATTTTTTTTTTACTTCATAATATCGTATCTATTATACATTGTTAGGCCGCCGAGATATTTAGGGAAAACTCATTTACTGATAGAGCATGAAGATATAAATTCCTAATTAACACTCTAAGAGTACTAGAAACAGAACAGGGCTGGCCAATTTTTACTAAAGGAAAACAAAAATTGTAAGATAGTTAAAATACAGTTTTCTGCTGGCCTTGAGAAAGTGTGATAATTCTTTCTTTGGCTACCAAGTCAAAGCATAAAGAATTCTGCACATTGTCAACATAACTCATATTTACAGATATAAAACTACAAAACAATTTATAATCTATGCAAATATTTCCAATATAAACATTTAAAATGAAATGCTGTGGTTCAACCTAGGGTTAGGAATATAATCAGTCCTAACTTTAAAACATTATGTTAAATTGCTTCATTTTTCTTTCTGAAGCTATTATGTGTTTTGTTTTAACTATTTTTCCCCCCTTCCTAAGTTTTCAATCTAAAAATTTAACCTAAGATTTAGCTCTAAGTTCCTCTTGTGTCTCCAAAATGGAGAAAGTAATTGGATTTCACTGATTGTCTGAATACACACTACTATAATGTAGTGGTAATAAAGATCTGAGGTGCATCTCAGATTTCTGTGTTGGAACTTTCCTAATTTAACATTTGAAGAATTTCTAACATTTAGAAAAGACGGCCAAAACTATTTTGAGTTGATCATCCAAAAATCAAGCTGAGGAAATACAGTATTATCCCTACTTTCAGTTAACAGTTTTCTGTCTATAGAGAAAAGGAAATATATGCAAATTATTATTGACTGAATTTGTAACAAAGTACTTTCAAAGAAAATAAGTCCAATTAAGGTCCAGCCTGCAAACTACTGAGGTCTGTCTTTTTAAACACATTAACACATGATGTTAAGAGAGAGGAGGGTTCTGTTTAAAGGTTATGTGATATATTTCCAAATAACTACAATTTATACCATGAAGGAAATACTTTCTATCTGTTTCCAGTATAACAGTTTACTTTTTGTATTTTTAAAAATCTCAACACTTAAGGTGTTGAACCAAAACCCTGGAATACTTGAAAGAAGCCAAGAATGAAATCATGATTCCTACTCTGTAATCCACTTAACCAGCCCATTTCCAGATTTTCAAAGGTGTGTAAACTTAAGTGCAGCACTAGAGGTCTCTGTTATAAATAGCTTTTCAAAATTCTTCCATGTTGGTTGAAACACTGGGAGTTGCTGGATTCGAATCTTGAGAAATGGCTGCAACAGTGACAATTCTTGGGGAACCAAGCACCTCTGTAACAGATGAGTCCAGTTCTCCCGAGGTAACAATGGCAAGAGCTGTCCCACCTCCTTTCTTGTTCTGGTGCGTTTTGACATGTTTGGAAAGATGATCGCTCCGCATAAATCTTTTGGAACATTCTGGGCATTCAAATCTCTTTTCACCTGTAAGAATGAATTTATACACTTTTTACTTAAATAGAATTGTAACAGTTAACACTTTCTCTTCTGGTCATGCTGTAATTTTTGTATGGTATGAAATTTATATTTTGATCAGGTGCACAATATTTCTTTTTCTTTATTCAAAATACTATCAAATAAGCTGTGCAGGACAAGAGATAAACCATGTGAATAAAAGATAGGAGTTAAAGACCTAGTTCTCCTATGAACTGGAAATAAAAGCTCAAGCAAGTAAAGTAACCATTCTGGGCCTCAGTTTCTGTGTCTACAAAATACAATGGCTTCTAACATACGATTTTAAAAATCTCTTTCAGGTGTGACAATATATATGTTCAACACTCATGTCTGTTCTCTAAACCTGTTACTTGGGTCATATAGTTTTAATCCTCAGGGGTGTAAGATGTCTTCAAACTGTTTTAAATGAAGAATTTAATGGTGTAATAAATTTCTACAAGCTAAAAATTTAGAATGAGAGGCTGGAACACACCATATTTCAAATTAAACAGTTTCACAGACTAATACCATTATTTTCTGCTATACAAAGTGATCCTTAAATACACTCTCTTCAAAATATAATTAAGTGCTAGTGGAACTACCTGTATGCTTTGCAATAAGAACTATCTTCAGAGTCTGCAAAAGAAGATACATACAAAGACAAATAGTATGATGTTTTTTCAACAGATGGTGTTACCCTCACAAGGTGGACCCTAGAGGATGTTGTATATCGCAGAAAACCCGCTACACTGCCGGCCCTTACATGAGCTGAAAACCCGTGTGCAGCATCTCAGTGACCACGGTTACCCAAGCAGCAGTCCGCTGTACTAGTAAGTGTCTGGAAACTAATGGTTGCTACTTTGAGCACTTCTTGTAATTGAAGAGGATAAAGTAACTTGTATTAATCTCATGATTCTCAATAAATTTAGTATTAAAATATTTATACAAATTTTTCTTTTCCTGAAGAGTATATACAGTTTTGTGAACTCTGTATATGTTAACTAGAAAAGAAAAAAAGGCTATTTTATTTCTGTATACAATGGATGGGACACAATGGATGGGAAAAGTTGGTTAACTGGCATATTTTGATGTTCAAATGGTTAAGTATTGTAGATTTAGCCTTCTGAAACTTTAATAAGAAAATTTAGTTTGTTTGACTTCTTAGCCTTGCCTTTGAAGTACCTAGAGAAAATCTATGAAGTCAGGTTTGTCCATGTCAGGTTTTTCCCTTTTCTTTGCTTGGGAATAAGATTATTGATATTAATATTATAGCAAGATTCAAGGCACCTGATTTATAGTCTGGGCTCTTTTTTATGCTACAATGGCACATTGTAATGAAACACTGCTTTATTTTGTAACAATAAAAGTTGTGATTTATCAAATCAGGTGGTGATGACCTAAGAAGAACATGGATCATTCTGTACATATCTGGAGATCAACTGGTACACAGTGGCCTCAACAAATATTTATTAATTGTGATGTTCATAAACTCAGTTGTTTTTTGGACCAACATCTATAGAGTATCTACAGTGTGCCACAACTGGTGATATGAAAAGTGAACAAGTGAGAGTCCCTGACTTTAAGATGTCTCCATTCTGAGACATTTAATGCAATCATGTACTGTAGAGCTGTAAGTCCCAATTAAGAAATGAAGAAGTAATAGTGCCCAGCTACTCAGTAGCAAACCACAAGATGAATGGGAACTAACGGTGACTTGGCTAGTGTGTGGTCTTCCTAGCCTGTCTATCTATTAAGTGGTGTGGGTGTTCCATTAATTTCAAGCAATTAAAGCTGACAAGAATCTCAAATATGTGTTTCTTGGCCTTTTGGCTAAGATCAAGTGAAGAATCTCAAATGTGCAGACTATGTTATACAATTATACTTTCCTTAGAGGAAATTACTCATTTTGGTTCTTTATCCTTTTGTATAGCAAAGTTATGTTTTCCGTTGTGTCAGATAATTTCTAAATTTCCCACCTTGCATAAGCATGATGAGGATACACCAAGGATGGAAAGACTATATATATTTTAATAACTTCAAAATACATGAATACTTTTTATAATTAATGCTTTAAGTTACCAAAACTATTGGTATTTGTTGTAGTGGTAGGTGGAATGCCCTAATAAAAATATCCATCTCCCAACCCCTGTAAGTTATAAGCATGTTACATAGTAACAGGGACTTTGCAAATTTAACTAAGGTCATGGAGTTTAACATAGCAAAACTATATTGATCAGGGCGGGCTCAATCTAATCACATGAGCTGTTCAAAGCAACAGCTTCCTTTAGCTGATGTCAAAGAGGTTAGAAGTTAGAGGGCCCTGACGTGAGTTGCTGCAGGTCACATGGCAAATCTGACAAGAATATGGCAGCCTCTAAGAGCAAACAATGGCCCCTGGTGACAGCCAGCAAGGAACGGGGACCCAAGACCTACAATAGCTGAGTTTAACTGGTGATGTAAATGAATCTGGAAGCAGGTTCTTCCGCATAGCCTTCAGGAAGGAAGCTCCACTGATACATTGATTTCATGCTGAGAGATATGAGCAGTATACTTTGGCTGAGCCCACTGGCCTTGTGACCTAATGCACCATGAGATAAACGTTAAAGGTGTATAAAATATTTTAAGCTGCTAAATTTGTGATGTTCTCTTCAACTCTGCTGGATGTTTTTATAAAAATGGATAAGAATTTTGCCAAATATTTACTATGTATTTAAATGATCACATATTTTTCTTTTTCCATCAGTAACATGGTGAATTATACTGCTCAAGTAATATTCAATTGTTCAAAAAGCCTTTCATTTCTAGAATAAACTCTATTTAGTTCTGATGCATCAGCCTATTCATGTATTGCTAGAGGTTTACTAATCCTTTGTCGCAAATGTTGACACCTGGACTTATGATACTGGTCTACAATATTTTTCTGTATTCCTAGTCATGTATCTGCTGCCTGCTTATGATGATGTAGGCTGAGAAATGTTTCTTCTTTATGAATTTTTAGAAAGAGGCTGTGTGTAACTGGTATTATTTCTCCCTTAACTGGTATAACTTAACAAATGAAACCATTGAGGCCCAGTTTTCTTTGATGATGAAAGTTTTAAACTACAAACCCATTTTATTTAAAAGCTACAGGGCTCTTCCTGTTACCTATTTCTTTTTGAGCTTTGGCAGTTTGTGTCTTTTAAAGAGCTGGCTCACAAATCTAGGAGTAGATTACATACATAGCATTCCTTTATTAGTCCTTCAATGTCTACATGGTCTTTGGTGATACTGATAAATTTTTGTGGCCAGTCTGGCAAGAAGACTTAGCAATTTTACCTTTTCAGCAAACCAGAATTTGGTCTCATTTTTTTCTGTTGTTTTATTTTTGATTATTTCCTAGTTTCTTGTTTTTAGATTTAACTTGCTTTTCATTTTTTAGCTTCCTAAAGTGAAAGCTTACTACAATATGGACTAAAGACTTTTTTTTAACCAATAAAAGGAATTAATGTTAAAAATTCACCCTTGCTGAGTTTGGTGGTGCACACCTGTAATCTCAGCACTCAAAGAGGCTGAGGCAGGAAGATCTTAGCAAATGAAGGCCAGCCTGGACTACATAGTAAGTTCAAGGTCAGCTTGAACTACAAAGCAAGACACTGTCTCAAACACCTCCGCAATTCACTCTAAGCATTGCATTACATACATATTGTTTTAAAATAGTTTTCTGTTAAAAATATTTTTAATTTTCCTTGAATCTTCCTCCTGACCCAGGGGTTCAGAAATCTGCTGTTTAATTTCCAAGTGTTTGGAAGTTACTAGTTATTTTTGTTAAATTTGATTTCTAGTTTAATACAACTATGATCTGAGAACATGCTCTGTAAAATTTTAGCGTTCTTTTTAATTCGTTCAGGTGTATTCAAAGCCAGCATACTGTCTTCCTTTATGAATGTTTCACATATTCTTTAAATACATATTCAGCTGGAATATAATTTAAAGTAAGCTTTTGTTTATAGTACATAGCTAGCTCTTTTAAAAAGAAATGCCATCTGAGGTTTGCTTCCTTTTAATTAGATGGTTAGATCATCTATATTTGATACAAATACTGATTTGACTAAAGTTAAATGTGCCAATCTTATTATCTTTCATTCTTGTTTGCTCTTTCTCCTTTTTTTGGATTTGAATATTGTTTAATAGAATTACATTTTTACTTTGAAGTCTTCTACTGTGTGCTCTGCCTTTACATCTCTCTCTAGTAAGATTAACTCTTAGGATGAAGAACTTCCTTTGCATTTCTTTTTCTAAGTCTTTCATTTGAAAATATCTTTATTTTGCTGTTGTTACTCAGGATATTTTCATTGGATATATAATTTTGAGCTAAGAGTTCTTTTCTTTTTCTGGCCTCCATTGTTTCTAAGGAAAGATTTGCCATAAATCCAATTTTTATTCCCCTATATGCGTCATTTTCTTTGGGGTCCTTTCAAGATTTTTTTTCTTTTTCTTTTGTTTTTAACAGATGATGATGTGTCTGGGCAGTTTTCTTTAGTGCCTGTTTGAGTGAGCTTCCTGAATCTATAATTTATACTCAATATGGGAAATATTGTATCTTTTTATAGGTATATTTTTAAATCTCAGCCATTATATCTTTACATTTTTCCTACATCAATCTCTTTCTCCTTTCCTTCTGGAAGACTGATGAGCCATTTTACATCTTTCACTACATCCCACAGGTACCTGACATCCAGTTTAGTTTTTTGCATGCAATCTTTTTCCTCTCTTTTTCAGACTTTATAATTTCTAGTATTCTATCTTTAAACTCATGATACATTCATCTGGCTACTGAGCATCTGATGAAAATTTTACTTTGACTATTGAACTTTTTTCCATCTAGCTAGGTTTTTCGTTTGTTTTTTGAGACAGGGTTTCCTGAGTTCAGCTTGGCCTTGAACTTACTGTGCAGCCCAACTCATTATGTTGGCCTCAAATAGCAGT
Source organism: Dinomys branickii (assembly GCA_004027595.1). NCBI lineage: Eukaryota > Metazoa > Chordata > Mammalia > Rodentia > Dinomyidae > Dinomys > Dinomys branickii. Next base: position 95,101 of record PVLD010002770.1, on the reverse strand, counting down.
GATCCTTCTGCCTCAACCTCCTGAGGACTGGGATTACAGGTCTGCACCACCACGCCTGAACCATTTAGTTATTTTTTACAGTTTTAATTTCTCACTTCTGCTTTTCCATTTACTTCAGTCATGTTTATCTCCGTACATAAACCCTGGTTGCAACAGCTTTAATAGTTTTGCTAAATCCCAAAGTCTGGATTATCATATCCTAATGTTATCTTCTCCTTTGAGAAATATATATATTTTGCTTGTTTCATAGTATGTTGAGTAATTCTAAATTGTCCCTGGACACTTTGGGTATCACACTGAAGCAAAAGCAACCAAGCCATTAAAGTTGAGAATAAATATTTCATCTTGCTTTCATTGAATCTGACTTTCAACATTATTTTCCAGGATTTTCTATCTTGTCTTGTGTCTTTCTATGTAGCACATGCTAAAAATTAGGTTTATAAAACAGTTCAATTCTTTAGACCTTCACTTCTATGGTGTTTTTGTACCTGGCCTATGTATGCGCAGTTTAGGGGTCAGGCTTGAACTTCATTTGCTCCACACACAGAATTAGTGATCAGCTTTTATCTCTCTCCCCAAGACTTCCTTTTTTGCTTTCTAATCCATAGTGGATCCTTTTCTTGGTTTCTACTGCCCACAAGCCCAGTTTCTCTGAGGCCTCCTGTACTATTCTGCATACACACTGTTAATAGGACCACTTTCAGAGTGAAAGTAGGATGGGACAAAAGTAACGGGGATTCCCCTCAGACTCAGTGGTAAACAAAGACCCATTTCCTGCTTCCTTTAGTCAGCCATCTGAATATTACTGAGCCTTTGGTACCTATGAAGCCACTACTGCAGTGCAACCTTCAAATGGGGATGGCTTTACAGCTCTGGGGCCTTTTCCTTCCTTCTCTGGTTGGATACCAGGTCTTCCTCCTCGTGTCTGTGACCTGCACCCGCCATTCAGCAGCTGCAGGGTCACATCAGAAGACAAAGCAAGGGAACAATGCATGTTGTACAACGTTACTGAAATGTGGCTTCATTTCTCAATAGCCTGCGATTATTTACCTTTCATTTAGATGTTCACGAAAATGAATTCTCTCCAGAGACCTAGTGTAACCAATGGGACTGCCAGGTTACAGACAGCTTGATCCATTTTGGCTGACAGTGTACTCTGGTATCATCTACTCTGATCCATTATGAACAACATTAGTTTTGTTCCCAAACTATTTCCTTTACATAGAAGTTTATAATTACTGATTAACTACAAATACGTAATTTTTACGAAATTTTATCTTGAACAGCACACTTTAAGACATCATATATTATGAAAAAACCCATATTCCTTTGTACAGAACTGTTCAGGAGCTCTTTTGGACTCTATCTTAGGCAATGAAAAAGGTAGTATTTTAAATATGTAGAATCCCTCTAAATACTATCAGAAATTATCCCTAGATTGCCAGCTGCTCAGTAGATGAATGGCAAATAAAATAGGGACTGAACAAAATACAGTAGTACATCGGTTCACAAATGCTCCTGGCCGCAAACAATTTGGTTCTCAAGGTATTCAATAAAAATTTGCTTCCATTCACACTGGGTCACAAAGACAACTGTGGCCACCTTTCCCACACAAACAGAAACATGGCCATATTCCCCCAAATCGTAAAACTAGGAAGTTCATGAACCAAGATACCACTTTCTCGACAATAAAATATTCATAAACTGAACACACCAAATATGTACACCCTTACAGACAATGTTAACTTAGTTACATCACTGTACTATTTCCCAGTTAACAGGCAAGGTAAATGTAAATCTTTAAGGTTTATGACAGCAGCATTATTGGCAGCAACATGATCATACCTGTTAATTTCTTCTCCTCACTGAGACACTCACTAAAATAACAATAAAGGGGAACAAAGCTAAAGCAACAAAAAGAGGAAAGGAAGTCAACAAAATAATGACCACATTACATTTGTGGAAACTAGGGATTCTCAAAGAAGAGGATATATTCTGTAAGACAGGTGCTTTGTTTCTGCAGAAACCTGTAAAAACTGGGACTCCAAATGATGAAAGAGACACAGAGAGTCTAAGAAAATTAAAGTGTACACAGAATATAGCCCTATTATCAAAAAAGGGGGAAAATATTTCAAGATTTGTAATTAAAGAAATGGAGTCCCACAGATACTAGGCATCTTCCCATGTAACATACTGACTGCCTTCCCACCCAACTGCCTTAAAACGAAAGCTACCAGCTCATAATAAATTTTTAAAATCTTTCACTTAAATATTTTCATCAATCATCAACAACTTAAACAAAAAACAAGTACCCTGGGCAGCTCAGGTGAATCTATAGAAGCCAGACACAGACAGAAAACTACACCAGAGCAAACATGAATGTGAAAAAAAAATTCTAGATGAAAAACAGGTATGCTTAGCAAGTGCCTACTTCCATACAGTTAGAACAGCATTCAGTAAGACAGAAACAATGAAAAGCGTTCTTGGAAATAAAAACATAACTACCTGATAACAGAGTTAAGGAATCTCACAGGAAACAAAAAGATAAAGTGACGAAGGATAACAAAAATATTGCAAGACATGCAAAAAAATCTAACTATGGAGTCCAACATAGCTTTACCAACAGCCCAGAAAAAATAGAGGAAAAGGGAAATAAGCGAAGATAGAGATTACTCAGTTAAAAGTTAACTAGTTATCAAATGAACCTATACCCAGGTACATCGTTATGGAATTAATAGAATACCTAAGGTAAGAATAAACTTTTTGTTGAAAAAGAGGATGGGAGCATATTGAAGGGACAGAGGAGCCAATCTGCAAGAGCTTCCAAAGGCCAAAAGATGGAACAACCTGAGCAAGAAAATAAATGATAGTAGCGGATTCCAAAGGATAAAATAAATAACACAAACTAGTGTAAATAAATGACTAAACAAAGAAACTGAGCAAAAAAAAAAAATTAAGGAAGAAAGCATAACTTTCATCCAGAAGAATTCCCATTCAAAGGTATATAAGGAATGAAGGAAATAGAGACCTTTAGAACCCTACAATAGTAACAGGTGCAATATCTACTAATGGATGCTATAAAAGTGTACTCTAGTATTTTTTAAAAGAGAAATAGTACATTTGCATAGTCACAAAATATTCCCCCAAATTTCAACATATTTGATTACTGTGATTGTTTTAACATATGTTTACAAATTCTTTTTATATACATCCCCTCAGGTGATGTTAATTCTCTTCCTCCTGAGAGCAGACTGAACTTGAAGAACTGCTTCTAACCAACAGAATATGGAAAGGAAAAAACCATCAGCATTAGTTACTAGCCCACACTCTGTTAGCCAAATCATCAAGATCAATAAGACATATTCACACCAGCCCCTTTCCACATGATACAATGAGAAAGGCACTAACACTTTTGATATAATTTAATAATTCATAACTTCAGTCTAATCATGAGAAAACATTAGATGATTGCAAAATGAGGAACATTCTATAAAATACCAAATCCAGTACTTGTCAAGCATCAAGATAATAGAAGGTAAAGAAACAGATTGCAGAGGTCTAAGGAGCCATGACAAATGCAATGTGCTATTCTAGATTTAATCCTAGGACAGAAAAAGCAAACCTGTTGTTTAATAATAGTATTGTAACGATGCTAATTTCAGTTTTCGAAAGTTACTGTGGTTATATAATTTAGTATTAAGGGAAACTTAGTAAAGGGCATATGAGAACTATATAGAGTCTTTGTAAACTTTTCTGTGAAGAGTAAATTTATTTCAAAATGAAAGCAATAAATATGATTATAGGGGAGAAAATAAAGTCACCTGCAAAAACCCAACAGAATGAAACAGACTTTCACTGGTAAAATAAATGCAGGAAGACACAGAAGCAATGCAGTTAAAATAATTTGCAATCTAGAATCAGCCAATCAAATTAAGTGAAAAAATTAAAGAAGTTTTGAGATGAGTTTTTCTCTCTTTTTTTTTTCCTTAATGAAAATAGACAAGCAAAGCCTCCGGACTGTAGTTGTAAGAACGAGAGCATGGTCAAACAGAAACATGGAAAACTCTGGAATATGGAGAAACTGCATGGAGTTTATACTAATCTTGAAAATTTAAAGTAACTACAGGAGGTGATAAAGTTAGATGATACAAGGAAAAAATAAATTAGAAACTCCCACGAAAAACTAAAAAACATGTAAGAAAGGAAATGTAATGACAGTACCTACATAGCCATATGCAATTATTTACTAATTTTCAATTTTAGTAACTAAGCTATATGAACAGATTAGTGCTTATTGAAGATAATAAGCATTTTAACTTTAAGAGAAAGGGAAGGGAAACATTCGACAGAAGAGGTAAAACTGATGAAACTTTACTATTATTATCATTGTTATGATCATAATGATGATGCAGTGAATCAGGAAGTAATGGTTGGCCTGCAAACAGATTTATAGAGCAATCAGGTCTTTGAATTGCACCATGGAAGGAAAAGTCTCAACTCTTGATATAAGAAGTCATAGTGATGGATAGTGGTCTAACAAGGAGGAATAACAGACTAATATATTACTTAGATATATGGCATCACCACAGGAAAAACAAAAATACAAAATATTTCAATAGTTAACAAGGATTTCCCATTGGCACCCCAATAGAGGTAACCAAGAACATTTTACACAGCAAGTCCTCTTGTAAGATTTGATTTCTAAGTGCTATGGGCATTGTTTTGAAAACCTACATTTTTTTTTTTTCCCAAAAAGTAATCTTCATTATTTTTAGCAGTGACTAAAGCTAACTCAATTTATTCGTATTAAGTCAGTGTCTTTCTACTGACAGTGATGGTTAGGACACTTAGTATAAATAGTTCTTGCCATGAATGGTTAAGACTATCAATTTAATATACCCTATGGTAGCGAATACTTTTTTCAAGTTTTTTTGTAACATTTTAAACCAATTTAATAAACACTAAAAAGTTACTATGTTGAAATCCTTCAAAACAGCATTTAAAAAGATGCTGATACCTTAATATTTCTTAGTGCTGACGTGTTTTGTTTGGGGAGCAGTGCTGGGGATAGAAGCCAGATCCTAACATACTTTTTGTGTAGGAAGCATTCAAAATGTTTGTACCAATGAACAAATTTAAGTACATTTGCTAAATTATCAAGGTATTAGATGATAATGGTTATTAAAAAAAGACAGTCATTAAACTATTAAAATTGAATTTTGAAGCATATGTACATATAAACTCGAGTAAGTTTATTTTGTGTATTTGTATGAGCGTGTTTATGTGATACAGAGGAACTTTACAAACTAATCATTCTTAGATGAAATGATGCAGCCACAATGTGAAGTTCCAAATCAAACAAAGTGGCAATTTTTGTTGGCTTCCCTAACTTGTCCCACTGCTAATCAGAGAAGGAAATACTGCATTCTCCTATAGAATGTTTTTCTAGAACAGCCCCAGTGTTGTCATGGAATTAATTTTTAACCACATTATATTTGACAATGTCAAAGGTAAGGTGGAATTAGAAAGTCCATGCAATACCATAGAGTAAGGTTTTAAAATTTTTTTAAAAACTAAAATTCATAGCTTTAATATTAACTCTTACAGAGACTGAATCAATACACTAATATTCATTTGTGTTCATACCTATATACATGTCAATTAGGTAATTTCATGTTTTACATTTTTAATAGATTTGACAACTAGTTTTTTTGCTGAGACTGTTTTCTCTCAATGGAGCAAATTTCTACCTTACAGTATTACTGTACGAATCAAAAATAACATACGCAAAATATCTGACATATGGTAGCTGATCATAAAAGTCAGTGCTATTTTCTGCTTTGTTCTATATGTATCTTAGTACAAATGAAATTCGAATTCAACAGTTTAGTCAAATTACTGTATTCAGTAGTTAAAGACTAAATATGTCTTAGGCATGTTCTAAATAGAATATTCTGAATAAAAATATGAAAACTGACTTATTAAACATCATGACTTAATATAAATCCATGGAAATCAAAATAGTACAGTATGGTATTGACATAAGAACTGACAAATAGGTAAAAGCTCAGAGAATATGAAGAGAAATCTTACTACAAATAAGTAGAGAAAGAACGAGATGGGCAAGAAACAGCTGTCCACGTGGAAGAAAAATAAAATTATGGTCCCAATTCATTTCACCATCCAAACAAAACAACAAAGAAACCCAAGCTGTTAAGAGACCAAACTTACAAGGAGAATTTTAAAAAATGTTTAAAAACAAAACAAAACATCTTGGAACAAAGGAATACTTTATAAGTAGTTAAAGAATAAAAGAAAAGATATCTAAGTAAATATATAAATCCCTGTACTTGATAAAAAATAGCACAAAAATAAAAGACCAACAAATAATATGAAGAAACTGCAATATGATATGACTAAGAAAAGATAGTACAAAAAAACAAGAAACAACAACGAACAGAAAAAGATACATACTATAAATGACCAATAAACACATGAAAAGGTGCTTAATTTCACTGAAAATCAGGGAAAATGTAGATTTTAAAAACAGAAACCATTTTAGACAAAATCTTTTGAGGCCCTATATCCACTTTAGAGACTGTTCAGCTATTATCTAGCATAATCAAATATATATATATTTTATGATCTAATAATTCCATTTCTCACACATGTTCACTGTATATTCACAGCCCCAAAATTTGTGACAACTCCTCAACAATCTGGGTTAACACAGTGTGGTAGTCATGCACAGAATCCTATACTGATCTTCGAAGAAATACATGTATTTGGACTATCTCACTATCTCAAAACAGTAAAATTATTCTGCAACATATTATTTGTGATATTTCATAACCAAAACATTGTTACACAGATCCATGAAAAATACATGTAAGCATATTAAAAATATACTAAAAATTCAGACACCTTAAATTCACAGCAGCTGTTATCTTCAATAGTTATACTATAAATAATATTTTCTAAAAAGTAACAGAAAATACAGTATTTACAACTATCAACTCTGAGTGAGAATTAAGTAGGTACTCATTATATAAGACTACTAAAGGTTACCAATAAAACCGTAATTCTGTTTTTTTAGCTATTTAAACACATATTAAATGAATTCAACATGCTATGTATATAAGGTAAGCCAATGAAACAAATCCAAGGTCATGTAAAGAAGCTGATAAAACTTATGAGTAAAAGGTACCTTAGAAATGAGGTAGAAAACTTTAATCTTCTGTATAATTGCTAAAGTGAATTCTGTCCTTAAACTATATATTTCTAATTTCAAAGCTAAACTATTATGAAATCTTTCATTTTAGTACAGAAAAAGTAAGTTGAAAAGTACAAGTCCTAAAATAAACCAACTAACCTGTGTGGGTCCTTCTATGTCTTTGAAGCTCATCACTCCTTGTGAATCTCTTGCCACAAAACATCCAGTTGCATATAAAAGGTCTTTCTCCAGTATGCCAGCGGAGATGTGCTCGTAGGTGAGATGTTTTGCCATAAACCTTTCCACATCCTTCAATGTGACAGATATGCTGTTTCTTTTTTCCTGGTTCATTACTGCCTCTAACAAACACCAAAACCAAAATGAAACATTAATTACACTCCCCAAGCTAAGCTTAGATTTATGGGGGAAAAGGGAAATCAAGGTAATTACATGTGCCTTTCTGAGTAATTTGTTTGATCCTAATGCTACACTGTAGTTACAGTAAAAAAAAATTTCATTTGAAGAAAATATAAAACAGGTCTCTATATGTTAAAAAAAAACTGCTGTGAAAATGTGTTAGTTTCAATGTTTATGTCTACAAGGCAATTTAAGTTCTTTCTTTCTTTCTTTTTTTTTTTTTTTTTTTTGTCTTTTTGAGACAGGGTCTCGCTATGCAGTTCAGGCTGGCCTTGAGCTCACTTTGTAGCCCAGGCTGGCCTTGAGCTCACTTTGTAGCCCAGGCTGGTCTCAAACTCGCAACAATCCTCCTGTGTCAGCCTCCTGAGTGCTGGGATTACAGGTGTGTGCCACAATGCCTGCCATGTTCTTTCCCTAGTAGGCTCTTCTGTTGGCCTAAAAAAAAAAAAAGAGGAATAAAAAGCCTCTAAGCTTTTCAAGACACTTTAACTTTTTTATTTAAAATAGTAAAGGATGGATAATTCAGTTAAAAGTGTAAGGTGCAGAGTTTCATTTCCACCAACACAGTATGAACAGATTCATGGACTGGGTTTCCAACAAAGCTGATGAAAATTATAAAACAAATATAAGTTTCTCAAATGATTGTATAAGCAAAACAGTAGATAAAAAACACATTTGTTAAAGAAAATCCACAAGAACTGAGGAAGAACAGTAAGAATCTGTGGTGTTTGTATCAAGACTCACTTCCTCTCACCACTATACCACAGGAACGTAACAGAGGGCACAGAAAACAGGGTTTCCTCTCCTCCCACCTCCCAGCTATCGGGCTATCTCCCCAGGAGGACTGGAAACTGTTTATCATGCTAATCCCAGCTCCATGTTCCAGGTGAATATGGCTAAAAGGCAGGGGCTCCCTTTTTCCACCTGGTTCTCCTGGGGACACATGCTCTATAGCAGTCATGGTACGATGAATGTTATGGTCTAGACTGCCCTTGACTCACACCATTCACAATTCATAAACTGGAGTTTCTAAGCTGGGAGAAACAATCCTAAAACAGGGTCACCCAGAGAGAAATGTGCCATTGCTCCAACCTCTGGCTTGAGAGTATTACTGTCATCCAAACTAGATAAAAGGATTACAAGAAAAGCATAGGCCAATTTATCCCATGAGTACAGATGCAAAAATTCTCAGTAAAATACTGGCAAACTGAATCTGCCAATATATAAAATGAGTTACATGTCATAACCAAAAGATTTACCCAGGAATGCCAAAGTGACACAAAAGGTGGCAACCAATTAATGTAACATATTATACTGATACAACAAAAACCAAAAATCCTAAGATCATCAAAATACAATCAAGCATCCCTCACGATATACTCAGCAAAACAGGAAATGAAGAGAGTTTTCTCAACTTGATTAAGTGCCCCAGAACTAACACTGTACTTGATGGTGAGGAACTAGATACTTTTCCCAAGGAAAAATAAAGGACATGTATTTTTGTCACTTTACCATTTCTATTGAACATTGTATGGGAGGGTCTACATATGGCAGTTAAGCAAAAAGAGATACCACTTCAAACTCACTACTACAGGTATAACCACAAAGTCAGATGTTAACTACTGGCAGTATATAAAGAAATCAGAACCCTCAGATACTACTGGTAGGAATGTAAAACAGTGCAGCCACTTATACTTCTGCACAAATATTTACAGTAGTATTATTCTTAATGATCAACTGGGGAAAAACTCAAATATCTGTCAAGTTATGAGATAAACAAAACGCTGCACATCTATAGAATATTATGCATCCATAAAAAGAAATCAAGTATTCATCATGCTGTATGACAGCCTTGACAGTACAATGCTTAATGAATGAAATCAATCACTAATGACCAAGTAGTGCATAACTCCATTTATATGAAATGTCCAAAGCAGGCGAACTTACGAAGACAGAAATCTTTTTAGTGGCTGCCTAGGGCTGGGAGGGTTGGGGAATTGGTAAAAACTCATGGCTAAAGGATACAAGATTCCTTTTGAGGATGACAAAATTTTCTAAATTTAACTGTGGTGATGACTGTACAACTCTGTGACCATATTAAGAGCCACAGACTTGTATACTTTAGATGGATTAGTGGTATGTAGGGGCTAGTTTTATATCAATAAGGATGTTTACATGTTTTACATAATAAATGAAAGAAGAATTGCTTTAAAAAATACACGAGGTCCAAAAGCAGAAGAACTCTCAAATCTCACTCCTCAAATAGCTGAACTTAATTCCTTTTATATTTTAATTTCTGGGCTCCAAAGGTCCTAGTTATCAGTCACTTCATTTTAACTATTTTATATATTCCAGACAGCGGGAACTGAAAACAGGCCATTTACCTTCCTTCTCCTTCCCTACAATTAGGACAGGAACAGGCAACTCTTCGAAGCCTCTTGCCAGGTTGTACCTCTTGATCAGACGTCTGCTGGCCTTGCTGCAAATGCACTTGTGTGAGTTGGTCAGGACTAACAGCACCTATTGTCGCATTAGCAATTCCTCCAACTGCCACCGTGACCGGAGCTATAGTGGCTTGCTGGACTTTCACTCCATCTTGCCCTTGCTGCTGACCTGAAATACAAGACAAGCAGGAGAGAGTGTTATAAACGTTTTCTATTCCCAAAAAGAATAAAAACAATCCCACATGGACATTTTAAAGCTATTATATTTGTTCTAACAATCTGTGTAACGTAAAACAACTGAAGGATTAATTTAATGATGTGTTATACCAACCTTCCTAAAATAATTCTTACCTTATTATCTTAGTTGTCTCTCTTTTTTAATGGTACTAAAGGTTGAACCCAGAGTCTTATACAGGTAAGCACTCTAATTCTGAGCAATATCCCCAGTCCTTTTTGAAAAGTATTTTGAGACAGAGTCTTGCTAACTAGCCCAGGCTATCCTCAAATTCACAACCCTACTGCCTAAGTCTCCAAAGTAGTTAGGATTACAATAGTGAGCCACCATGGCCAGCTGGTGGCCTTTTTGTCTAAGTGATGGGACCATACATAAATCACTTGACCCTTCCAGTAACTTAATTTTTCTCTCTATCTGGGAAATGAACCTAGGAGTACTTGTCACCTCATACTTCACTGAAGTACTGTGAGGATTCACAAGACAATGAAAAGGACTCAGATCCTCAGATGAAAAATGCTACACAAATACAAGGTACTATTACCATTTCCACAGTAAGCAACATAACGCATTCATGCCAAGAATATTATAGGAGTGAAAAGTAACTAAACAAAGGATTAAGTTTTATGGATGTCTCTTATTTCTAAATTATTTAAATTAAACAAACATCTATTTATTGGTGAGTCATTTTTTAAAATGTGCACAATGTTAAGTGCTTTCTTAAAATGCAAAACCGTCAATGAATTAGTTATATACTGTCACTATAATAAAAAGATATGCATAGTATTATTACTTTATTCACTCATGATTTATAGCAAAGACTTCATCTCTCAGGTTCAGCTTCACTTAGGGAAAAATGTGATAATGCATAATATAATCAAGAAGTATCTATTCAAATGTCTTACCTTTATCTTGGACTACAACTGGTAAGCCTTACATTTTTCCACACAACTCTATACTCTCATCAGGTATAGGAATGTCAAGTATGTAAATGGATTAAAAAAAAATCAACGTGTGAAGGAATGCTCCCACCTCAGAGTTGATGTAAGGATTAAATACTTACAAATCCCTTACCACAGTTCATGGCACACAATTGTTCATTACACATTAGCTATTGTTACCACTGGTCTCTACTGAGTTGGGTGGCAATAAAGGATAAAATATGCTAGCAGAAACAAACTTGTAGCTCCTGGGAGTAAAATAAAAGTTTAAAAAAAAACTGTGTTTGCAGTATCTTAAACATACAGAGTAAACAAGAAAAAAACAATAAAAATTACCAAATAGGAAGGTAGCACTCTTTTTTTAGAACAAAAATAACATAAGTTTCCTAGCCAAAGTTACTCAACAACTTCTGTCTGCATAGCATTCTCAACTCTTTGGGAGTGCCCACAACTAAAATAAAAACACAGTCATCCTTCGAGGGACTGGGGTTCTAGGACCCCTGCCCTCCAATACCAACATTTACAGATTTTCCAAGTCCCTTACATAAAACTCAGTATTTACACATAACCTAAGAAAATTCCCCCATATACTTTAAAGCACCTCTAGACTTCTTACAAAGCCTAATACAATGTAAATGCTATGTAAGTAGTTGTATACTATACTGTCTAGGAACAATGACAAGAAAAAAGTTTTTGTATTTTGTATAGTTGCATTTCTTTCCCTGAGTATTTTCATTGTCATAGTTAAATCCTAAGACAGTGGTGGTAAACCTATGGCATTTGTGCCTCTCCTGGATGTGTGTTATCACTGAAAACTCTAAAAGGTCACTCATCACTGCCCTAGGATGTGGAACCTACAGATACAGAGGGTCAAGTATAAGAAACAGTGAGGAGGAGGAAAAACCTACATATATACATATTTATTATTTTAGTAAGAAAATATATTTAGTTCCTCTTCTGAAGTTTACAATTTAATTCACCTTTGAGTCACCATAAAATATCAAGTCAACACAAATGAAGTCAGAAGTTGTGAATTCATGACTGTGCACTGGAGATCCTTAGTTTTCTCGCCACTAAAATAACATTGACCTTCCTGAAATTCCTGTCATGTTACTATTTTAAAGAGTTGTTTCTGAAGATCAAGTTGATTTTCTGTGGGTAAAGGTATAATCAACTATAAAGCAATATATAAACTATCATTATTATGCTTCTATGTGACTTTAAACACATAAAAATTATAAATATTCTGTAAAAGCTCCCTTAAAGATGATCATGGCTAAGCAACACTTGTGCACCTAGAAGTACAGTACTATGACACATACATTCCCTGTTTCCTGCGCACAAAACAAAGCACATGTGAATGAGGTCTACATTCTTTATAGCATGGTATATTATACCTGTGGTGTTGCAGGTATTTAAAGCTGGCAAGTATTCTTTACATCTCCTGAAGTCGTAAGATATTTTTGGACATAATTTTTCCAACTATTGTTCACACAACAGCTGGTCATTCCTTTCAGGCTGTAGTGATGTTTAAGATAATCTTCATTACCTTAAGAACTGCAAGGGACTCTGGGTTCTTCAGATTGCTTACCAGTTCTTTGCCAAACTCCTCAAACCTCTATATTATGAGCACTTACTTGTTCACCATCTGAACAACTTTGCAAGTTATTTCAATAAATAGTACTAGGCAAATTGTATTTGAGTATATATAAGTCTGATCATGCTTAGCTCTTCACCCAGATGTGTCTCAGATAGCTAAGGTTCAACATACTACCTTTTCTTCATTTCCACTGGTACCAATATACCACCAAATCCACACCAAGACCTGCAAAACTCTACTGATGCTATTCAGGTTGTGGACCTCATCTTGTATTAGTATTTCCTTTGCTCACTCCACTCCTGATACTCTTTTAGCCCAGAATAAATAAAGTCATTTCTCTCTTAGGGCCTTAGTACATACTCTCCAGGCTGGGTAGGGATGTCTTTGCACCCAGATCTTTGCATAGTTGGCTCTTTGGTATTATTCTGAGCTCCGTTCAAATCCTCTCTTTTCAGAAATGCCATTCCTGATCATACCATCGAAAAGCAGTTCCCCTCAGTCCATCTCTGCATCATCATCTAGTTTTGTCTCAAATTACCTTTTCCTTTTACTATATTTTTTCCTGTCTTCAACCCATTTTGAGTGTTCAGTGCCATGAAAAGAGAAACTTTTGCCTGTTATGTTCACTGCTATGAGTAGCATCTGGAACAAACACATAGTACCAGACAGCCACTCAGTAAGACAAGTTTAATAAATCATAAACATTTTAAATTTTTTAGAAAAATCATTCGTCTTTCAGTCTTGCTTCTAAGTACCCACACTTTGGTAAACACTACTCGTACTCTCCTTATTACTCCTACTCCAAACCTTAAAATGCCACCTTTCAGGCTACCTTCTTTACACACTGTATCAAGCAACTGTCGGGTTATAAAGGTCCTACAGCAGAAGAAATCTGGCACTTATCTCACCACCTATTATTACGATCATTACTCTGATTCAGGTCCTTGTTACTTTGTGCATTTACAAGCCCAAATGAACCTGCTAGAGGAAAAACAACAAAAACAAAAGACTGCTGCCAGAAAAATTTTAAAAAGTGCTGTTCTGATCATAGTACATTCATTCTCAACAACAAAGTGCTCCACCTGCAGGAAGCAGTTTCTCGTTCACAAAACTTGCTCCTAATAGCCAAATCCACTGTGCGTTTTCCCAATCAACATTACAGTACTGCTCTGCTGCATTTGACATGACTGATTACTCCATCTTTCTTGAAACTGGACTCTCTGGGTTAACTTCCTGCCTCTTCCAAAATGCCTTCTCTCTTAGCTCTTCTTTCCCACTTCTTTTTCTTCTTTTTAAATCAGCATTTAGATCTAAATTTATATGGCATTCTTAAAAGATTTATCCACCCTGGTTTCCTTATTCCTCATCCTTCATTCTCTTTTCAAACTACTGAAATTAGGTGTTCATCTCATCACTCTGTTAAATATCATGAAATAACCACTAACTTCTTTTTTAGTAAACCCAAAGATACCTTCCAACTTGCTCCAGCTCCTGAGAGCTGCTAATCCCATTCTCTTCCAGAAATGCTCTTCGTGTTTCATTAATAACTACTTACACCAACATTCTCCCATATTCTCTGACCACCCAGCTTCAACATCTTTGGCATGCTTCTGCCCTGTAAAATTCCTATGCTACTCTCCAGGGTATCTTCTTCTCTTCTCAGTTAAATTATCTGAGCCATCCACTCATTTAAACTGTATACTTTCATAATGTTTACTGCCATGCTTAGGTTAATGTCTCCCCAATCTATAACTTCTCTGCTCAAATATCTCTCAGGAGCACCACAGTATTTTCTACAAGGTTAGACTTCTCCTGACATTTCTCAGACGCAATCCATCTACGAATCAGACAGATCACTCATTTTCTTCATCTAGCTCTTTCTCATTGCTCAAATAATTTATCAAGTTTATCCTTCTTTATAGCTGGGTATTATCCATTGTGTATAAACACTATTTTCTTTAACCCCCGCAACTGTTGCTAGACATATAGGCCATTTCCAAGATCTACTTCTTATGAATGGTGCTGCTATAAACATGGGTATGCATGTATCATTGCCATATGTTGTCTTTAACCCTTTAAATAAAGACATCTACAAGGTGACAGCTGGGTTGAATGGAATGTTTAATTTTAGTTTTTTGAGGAACTTCCACACTGATTTCCGTAATGGTTGGACTAGTTTATGTGCCCACCAACAATGTACAAGAGTTCCTTTTTCCCTCCCATGACTTCTTACTTGACTTCTTGACAATAGCCATTCTTTCTGGAGTAAGAAGGTGTTAAGGCTTTTGTTCAGATATCCCCCCAAAGCCTCATGCGGTGATACGTCTGGCTTTCTCAGAGGTGACTGGATCTAGAATACATCTGATGCTGAAATTGATTCATGATACAATGCTTTGCTCAAGGACACTGGGATTAAACATGGGAGTGCTACCTGTCTTAAGTAGTCTGGATAAGATAAAAGGGGCAGAATGATGCTATTAAGGTCCCTTGTTGCTTTGCTACCTCTGCCTCCTCTGTGAGGCCCATCTGTCTTGGAGCAGATTATGCAATAAAACTGTGAACCAAATAAACCTTTTCTCCTTTAGCTTTGGACACTAGGTATTTTGTCTCAACATTGAGAAAATTAACTAAGACAGATGGAATTTCAGTGTTGCTTTTTTTTTTTTGGTACCAGGAAGCAAACTTAAGACCTTGTGCTTACCAGGCAGATGCTTCTGCCACTGAGATAATTCGCATTTCTTTAATGGCCAGAAATCCTGAACACTTTTTCCACGTATTTACATATGATTCAATTTACTCCTTACATCCTTATAAACTGAGTTTTACTGTCCCAATTTTAAGATGAGCAAAATGAGATTCTGAGGAGGTGCAGGAAACACCAAGGCGTGCAAGAGCTGAGATCTGAAGTCAGGTCTACCAAAGTCCAAAGTTTACTTCCTTACCACCAGTTATATATTACTCAACAAAAATCTCAAATTTGTCCGTTTTCTTCATCCTATAAATACTGTACATTAATACGTGCCTTTATTACTTTTATATCAATTTTGTTCCTTCCCCAATCTATAGTATTGGCTTGGTTCCCCCCAAAATAAGTGAATCTTCCATACATTCAAAGGTCTCTTTAATTTAACTCTTGCTTATTTTTATGGCTTCATTTCTTGGCATTCCTCTTCCACTCACACTCTCACCACTATATACAGTGATCTCTATTTTCTCTTATGTTCCATGCTTAATTGTCCCTGGGACTTTGAATAATACTGGTGCAACTAAAATCATTTTCCTACCCTAAATCTTCATCTTCCCCAGTAAGGCAAAAGACCATTCACCTTACAGGACTCAGTTCATTTGAGGGCATCTTCCTGAAGTTCCTCTCTAAGTCTGGGTCATATATCTCCTCTCTGTTTTTCCATCACAGCACCTGTGTAATTTTATCCTAACAATGGACATGCTGTATGGTAAATGTATATAAATGCATCTCTGTTCTTCTAATTAGATGGTAAATTATTGGTGTTGAACAGCCATGTATGCCTGCCTTCATTTTTCATTCCTAAAAAATATATTACTTAGATTTATTACACTCATGAACCAGTATGAGCTCATGCAGTTAACAGAGTTTGTTACCATGTTAATGTTACAAGTGTATAAGGATTTCTTCTAAAGTACAACTTTAAAAATAAGAATTGGATATGGTATGACTAAAGAATAAAATATGCATTAATGAGGCCATTTGTTAGTAAGTTAGGAAAATTAGGACTATAATTTTTAAAGAGCATAGGAAAAAGCTTATGTTATACAGGAAGAAAAGCAGCTAGCCTACTGGTATGGCTATATATTCAACTTGTCACATAGAAATGGTAATAAAAATGTTAAGTTGTGATATTGTGAGTGTGGTGACAATACAAAAGGCTAAATCATTACAGAAACAAACTATATTTACAGCTATTTCTAGCCACTATTATCTGAAAGGAAAGTAATTTTTAAAACTTTTAAATCTTTTTTTTAAAGGAAAGTGATTTATGCCCTTCAGGAAAGGAATGAGTTTTTTAAAAAAATAATATATTTACACAACAGAATACTACTCAGCCATGAAGAGAATGGAATCCTGTCATTTGCAGCAACATGGATGGAGCTCGGCAACATTACACTGACTGAAAAAAACCAGGCATAGAAAGATAAATGCCATGTGATCTCACTCATTTAAGGCAATCAGTAAATCAACCCTGTAGAAGCACTACACAATGCAACAGCGGCCACTAGAGATGGTCAAGAGGAGAGAGAAGGAGAACAGCAAGAAATTTAGAGACTTTTAGGTACTGAAAAAGGTGGAGGAGAAAAGGGACTTAAGGGGAAAAGAGAAAGGATGAACAGTCAATGCATGATGCATACATGTATGGAAATATCACAGTGAATCTAATTAATACAAATAATTAATATGCATGTATAACTATAATTTTTAACAATTAAAAATTAAAGTAATGAAAACTTGGTATTGTAGCTACCCATTGTGATAGAACAGACTGAGGATGGCCCTTCTTTTTTTTCTTCTACACTACTAGAGGAAAAGCATCCAAAGATATATGAAGAAACCAAACAATTTTTCTTATTTCTCTTTTTTCCTTCTGTTTTCTCTTTCTAAATATGGAAATTGGCCAGCAGGGTGGTAGACAGCAAGATACTAGATTTCAAGGTACCCGACAAGATCTAGAACGGGCAGTTGAAAAAAAAACCTCCTTGTTTCTTGCACATTAAAAACCTTGTTTCTTGCACATCTCCTTAAGCACCAGATGAGTGGTCATTTGCCTCAACAGAATCATAAGGTAAGTGAGAAGAGAACGCAGGTTTAACAAACAAAAGAACATGACATATTCCATATAGACTAGCAAAATTCTCTGGAATTTGATGTCAGTTAGTGCCCAAGGCAAGGAAATACTATTCTGACTTGATTTTCACTAAATCACACTCCTTAATACACCTCAAGGATTGAGTGAGAATTTAAATATTCCCGATTTTGCTAAATTGATACCACCTCATTCCATGACAGTATTCGTAGCAAATTATTTCCAACAAAAGTTCAGAGAACCAGACACCTGTGTGGTTTTATACTACATGTCCTTTGACTATCAACATTCCTGGCACACTGGAAGCACTCACTATTTCTTAAATGAATGTTTCTTTTAAAAAGTTGGATCTAAAATTCAAACATACAAACTTTCTTAGGAATCTAGGTCAGTAGAATACGACAAAGCTACTAGAAGTGAGATTACTAGGTCAAAGACTGAGACATTTACCAGTGTATTGGTTACTTTTTCTCTCATTGCTGAGACAAAATACCCAACACCCAAAATGAAGAAAGGAAACGTTTATTTAGCTTACAGTTTGTGAAGGTTTTAGTCCACACTTGTTGGCTGGTTCAGAGGCAGAGTGGCACATGGCAGAAGGGTAAACTGTTCATGGCAGCAGAGCACAGGAAAAACCACCAGCAAAAGGGAGGAATGGCTACAAGTAGCTTCTTTTTCTCCTTTGTAAACAGCCTACCCCTACCCAGGGGGCATGTAGCTTTCACAGTCTCCATGCCCTCCTCTTCCACAGGCTCAGGATGTGTACAAAGTAAGCACCTTGGCTTCCTGCTGAGTCACTCTGCCAAACCTCTGGACTTCCCAAGTTGATACAAAGTATAAACCATAACAATCCACCCCTTGTCAACTTGGCAACCAGACACAGTTCTTTAAACCAGTTCCCAGATACACAGACATATTACCTTAGAACAATAACATTTCCCCCACTAAAGACTTATGTACCTCCCTTTATGCAAAAAACGTTTAGTCCATCTGCAAGAGTTGCCAAAGTCAACAGTTTCAAGCATTGCTGAAAAGCCCAAGTCCCAAGTCTCTTCCAGGATGTAAGGCAAACTCTTTAGTTACAAGTCCCTGTACAAATTAAAAGTTAAACACTTCCAACATTTAAAGGCACAAAATAAACATTACCATTCCAAAAGGCACCAACAGGAGAATATAGAGCACTGGGACCAAAGCAAGTCCAAAATCCAGCAGGGCTAACATTGTGTCCTATAATTCCACATCCAGCATCTGAAGCAACATGTTGTACATTGTGAACTCCAAAGGGCTTGCATGAGTCCACCCCTATAGCACTTCTGGTGGTTATAGCCTCCATGGCTTCTCTCTTAGGCCTGCTTTGCTCCCTCCTTGCAGCTTTCCTCTGATAGATCCATGTTCCTGTCTTTTCTGAACTTCTGAGGTCTCCAGGGCACCTTTTGCTTCACACTCACAGCTTCATACACTGCCCTCTCGGAGGCACACTGCCTGGCCTCCCAGGCCTTCTGCAATCTGGGTGGAAGCCTCTTTAACCTCAGAACTCTTGTATTCTCCACGCATGTAAAGCCAGGGCCACGTGGATGATGCCAAGGTCTGCTGCCACCTGGAGCAGTAGCCAAACTTTCCTCTCTCTTGGCCATAAGGGTCGAGTGCCTGGATTGCTGTGCACCCTGAATCTCATTCTGAGGAGCAAATTCTCTATGCCGCCTCCATTCTGGAACCTGGTGTGGCCCCCAGCACCATTCTGGAAAATGGTGCTCTTTGGCTTCCTTCTCAGCAATAGAGATCCCCTTAGCCTTATCTTTGCAGTCTACAGCTTTAGTGGAGCTTTCTTTCTGGCCAAACTCACATTTTAAATCATCCTACTGGGCTCTGTGCTTTTGATTCTCAATATAAATCTGGCTAAAAGCCCCCAACAATAGCCATGCCACTTCCCCAACATTTGATTGCCTTGAAATTTCTTTTGCCAGATTAATCAGTTCGCTGCTGCTCTTAATCTCAGTCTTAGGCAAAGTCTCTGGACACGAGCAAAATGCAGACAAACTTTCTGCCAAGCCATAACACACATTGTCTGGAGTCCAACAACCAATGAAGTCCTTCTTCCCAACAGAAACCTCCTGAACCTGGTCTTTACCGGCAGGATTTCTATCAGCCTTCTGGTCTTCCAAGCTCTGACCAGACATCTCCAAACCTTTCCAGACTATTCCCACAAGCAATTTCCAAAGGCTCTTGAACCACATGGTCAGGTATACTCACAGCGATGGCCCCACTCCCTGTATCAAAATCTGTCTTGTTACTTTTTCTCTCATTGCTGAGACAAAATAACCAACACCCAAAATGAAGAAAGGAAAGGTTTATTTAGCTTACAGTTTGTGGAGGTTTCAGTCCACACTTGGCTGGTTCGAAGGCAGAGTGGCACATGGCAGAAGGGTAAACTGTTCATGGCAGCAGAGCACAGCAAAAACAACCAGCAAAAAGGGAGGAATGGCTGCAAGCAGCCTCTTTTCTTCCCTTACATTGTGAACATCCTACCCCCACCCAGGGGGTGTGAACCTCTCACACAATCTCCATGCTCTCCTCTTCCACAGGCTCAGGATGTGTACAAAGTAAGCACCTTGGCTTCCTGCTGAGTCACTCTGCCAAACCTTTGGACTTCCCAAGTTGACACAATGTATAAACTGTAACTATCAGTCTTTATACAGTTTAGGAAATTACAGAAGTATCTATAAAGAACTGTACACATTTACATTTCCACTAGAAGTATGTGAGAATACTGTTGCATCTCATGCACAAGAGAAATTCAGTAAAAATTAGAAAACATTTAATAGAGCAAAAATTTGTAAGGCCGAGAAAGTAGCTCAGGGCAAGAATAATTGTTGAGCATATGTGATGCTCTGGGTTCAATCTCCAATACCATGAAGAAAAAAACTACTGTCTCACTATGGCTTCTAAAAGAAGATTCTTGCTCCTCCCTCTCACAGTTTGTTTTTCCTGAAGGCCTAAGCCAATTCAGTAGGATAAATAAATAACAGGCCTATAAACGAAGTAAGGATTTAAAAGTAACAAAGCTGTCATGATTCATAAAAAGATAGAATTATTCATTCAGAAAACTCTAGAAAATCAAATTAGAACATGACATTTCAGCTGGATGACCAAATATAAGATCAACATAAGAGGTTTCTTTCTACATCTCTAACACAAATAATTCACAACTGTAACAATAACTATGAATACCTGAGAAAACCAGTTAGAACTGAGAGAGATCTTGAGAGGAAAAAAAAACTGTTAGGATATAATGACCAGAACAAAAAGAAATACATATTCATAAATGGAAAGAATCACTATTATAAATACATTTATTTTTCTAAAATTATTTTATGAAATGAAAGATTAAAGATCTTCCCATGGGATTCTAGATCAATCAACATACAGAAGATCAGCCAAGATAATTTTGAAAAAGTAGAACAGCAGAATAAACGTATGTTACAAATTTCCAGAAACTAAAACAGTGTACTAATGTTTATCATTAAATGTCTTTAAATGCACCCCAACTTACTTTCTAGAGCCCATGTTCCACAGAAACCCTTACCTACTTTCTTATACTGAATGCACCACAGTATGACCCCTACAATCTATTCTAATGACTTTTTAATGACAAAAATCTTTGATGTTAGTTTGCAATAAAAGTTTACATTTTCCTCCAAAATTATTTGGTTGCAGAACAGGCACTTCTCAGAACTATAAATAATTGGGACAAAAATAAAATAATCCATTTACTAATTATTTTTCCTCCTCAAAATTTCAGAAGTGACACAAAAATAATCCAGAGTATAAAAGCACTACAGTTCATGTATTCAGATCAATCTGTTACCACAAACATTTGTATCATTCCACTTCTCTGCTAGGCATTATAGATGGTTGGACTATGCAGGAGTTGGACAGTCAGGAAAAGACTGATACGCCTTTTTTACTTCTAGCTATTTGTATTTATTTTCACTTCTTCCAGAACTGTCAACAATAGCAAGCAATAGTATACCCAGTTAGTACACTCTTATTGACAATTTCTGGATAAGGAGTTGCTTGAAATTCTTGCCTGTATACAATGCCAGAAAGATCTGAATATTTCTCTTCCAGATGATGGGAACTTGAAAGGAGTCCTAACAATAAAAAAAGAACCAGATATGTAAGGTCTGATGAAAATATATGACGAATGTTTAAAGAAAAAAATCAAAAGAATTATTACAGGAAAAGATATATTGCAAATAATCTCTCTCAAAATGCTCTCCCTCACTTCAGACACACTTCTCCCACCGTCCTTGCCACTTTCTGAAGGAGTTCTGGCAGTCCTCTTGTGAGTGTCTGCTGGCTGCCTTGATGTCTTGAATCATTCAATTCGAAATATTTATGGCGATTTCTGTTAAATGAAAACATTACGGTGTATCTTCATTCATCTCATTTACCAAATCTAGCATCATGTGAGTTCCAGCTCTTCCCCAAAGTCAAAATGACCATGAAAGATAGGTATTTTGAATCAGTTTAGGACATGAAGGCAACCGTACCAGCATAACTAAAGATACTTGTAAAACGTAACTCCACAACTGCTTCAGAATGGGATAAGAATAATGGGATTGTCTGAAGCAAATGGGATTGATGGCAATGTGTCTTTTACCATAATTAATTCTTATTTAAATGTATACTGTATTTATCACACTTCTATGAATTAATAATTAGTATATCAAGTTGTTGCCAGCACTTAGTAAAACCTGTTGTGTGCTCTAAGCACTGTGCAAAGCACTACTCATGCAAGTAACATGAGCATTGCCATTTTACATGTAAGGACCCTCAGGTCTAGAAAGAGACACCTGATGAAGATTTAAGTGGCAAAACCAAAAAATCCTATCAAGGTCTGTTTAGTTCAGGCATAAAACTATAAACTTTGGCTTTAAAAAAAATTATGTTATGAAGGTCAAATCAGTGTGTAAGGCTTCTCATCTGGGTAGAAAGGAGGACGATGAAGGCATTAACTGAAACAAAGGAATCCAAGAGGGGAGGCAAACTTGAAGAGGAAAATCAGTTCTACACTGAAGATATTGCCCACAAACAGAACCCCCGCTCAAATTCTGTCTCAAATGCAATTGTTCTAACTCCAAGAAGTCAGGCTCAGTATTCTCTTCTCTGACCACTGTCTGCCATTTAACCTTACGCCACTGTCATTCTCAATACTTCCGAATGTCATTTTTATCCTCACCCAGCAGCCCTGGTTCCACTTGGCATCCTTGCCTCTCTGAACCTCTGCCATACTTGGTGATAATTCCCACTATCCCCTTTCTCATATTCTTAGGCTGCCAAACACCAAAGGGAAGAAGTTACAACCAGTTTATAAGCCCCTAATATTTTAATACTGCCTCGCCCATCACTGTGGCTTGGTATCCTTTTATTCACCCTACCCTATTAACATACATGGATGTGATAAATCCTTTCACCTGCTATTCCAGTTTCCACCCCCAGCCTCAAACCTTCAATTCCTTTTCCTTGCACCTTACTACCAGCACATGACCTTGCCTTCTCATTTACTAAGTCACTGGAAGTCTCCTCATTCTCCTTTCTATCACCAGCATCTGCATAATTCTCTTAATATTGACTCACTTTTTAAAAAAAATCTCAGCTTTGAAGCATTTCCATCTATGTCTAATTTTACTTCCTATAATCTACTACCCTGACAAATACCAGGTATCTCTTTGCTCTCCATACATACTCTCTCAAGTCCTCCCCTCTCCATAGTTCCATCTTCTTATAGAATCAACCTCCTTAAAACATATTAGCCTCTTTTCATCCACTATCCAGTGAGCAATCTACAGTGTAAATTTGACCACAGTATTCTACTTATGGTCCCTTGAAGGCTTCCTGTCATGGTAATAATTTATTTACATTCCTTACCATAATAATGGAAGCGCTTTCATGACCTAGTCTTTGCCACCACGACTACAGCGTGTGCACTTTTGGTCAGCGCACTTGAAACTCTGTATTTCCCTGATCACATCAAGCAAACTACCATACAGATCTGATCTTTTGCCCTAGATGTTCTTTGCTAACGTGGCAATTTCTTGTTATCCTTTCTGAAGTATTCTGCATCATCTCCTCCAGAGAACCTTCCTCACAAAGTTTTTACTTGACTACAGAGCACAATTACATGTTCTCAAAGCAGTTAGGTTTCTATTTTCAAGCAGTATCGTATTATATTATAACTAATTTTTTTACCCACTCAACATACCCCATCCATTTACAATATTTAATGGTTTCCATAGCATTGTAGTGTCTATATCTAGCATAGTATATAGTACAGTATAGTACTTGGCACAGAGTAGACCCTCCTTAAATACTTGCTAAATGAATAAATACAATCGTAGTCTTACAATGCCTTTCTGTATCAGCCACCAAGATACTTTCGGTATCTTGCTATTTCATTGAACTTTTCCAAATTATATTCTATACTTGATATTTTCTCTACTTATCTATTTAAATGCTTGAAGGTTTTGGTTTCCCATTCCTGAAGTTTTATAAGCAATACTGTCTTACATACAAGATATGATAAAAAATGGTATTTATTTTTTAAAAAAACTTTTATGGTCATTGTTTTTATTTTGGGGAAGAGCCAGAGGTTGCATAGCGCCCAATTTGGTGACTAAGGCAGATGAGGATATACCACAATGTTTTCATTTGACAGATATTGCCATACATATTCTAAATTCATTCAGGATACTGCAGTATCCATGAAAAGACCTCCACTAAAGAGGACTTCCAGCACTGATTTAGAGAGTACCAAGAACAATGGGACAAGTATGTTTGAAGTGAGAGGCAATGTCAATGTCTTTTACTATAATACATTTTAAATTTAAACATTCATCAGGTATTTAGAGCACCCTTTATACTTTCACTGCTAATAAAAATGCTCTGTATCAGTATTACTCAACATTAGTGGATACACAGAGCTACTAGCACTTGAAATGTGGTTAATACAACTGAGGAAATGCATTTTTAATTTTAGGCCTCTCTTAAGGTAGCTATGATATTACACAATACAGTACAGCTTTCAGGCTTATCAAATGATTCAAATGCAAAGCTATGAAACTTTTCTTAACACTCATTTGGTCTTGAAGTCATCTTTACAACATACAACGCTATCTACGACTCCTCTAAGTTGTTGACAATTATCCTGTTCTCCTTCTGATAGGTCTCATTTTGCTGGGCTCGACTTTCTCCTTTTGGACCCCAAACACTGAATGTAATCCAAAGTTAAGTTCTTATCCTCCAGCTCGTCTAACTGTACCTGTTATCAATTCATATACTATCATAATTTCAATCACAGTATCCATGCAGAAGACTCCCAAGTCAAGAATGTCCATTCTTAATATCTCTCAGACCCAAACCCCAAATACAAACATTTCCAATGTAATATTTTACTATTAGTTCCAGTTAACAAATATAAAAATGTAGGTTCATCTTTGTCTTTCTGTTTTTCTGAATGTCATTTCTTTCAATGCTACTATAATCACTCATGGTCACCCACACTGAAACTTTAAAAAATTACTCAAAGTATTTTTTTCCTCTTCTCTATACTCATGCATCAAAGTCTACCATTTTTTCTTAAAGATCCTGAAATAACACACTGACTTCCAATTCAGATTTCCTATAACTGATACCTGGTTTCCTTGTTTATCATAACTAAAACACTATTTTGTAAGTGAAACTTCCCTTATCCCTCCAGAAGTATATACATTCACACATCATTTTGATAACACGTCACCTGTCCATGGTCTGACATTATCATTCTAAAACTATACTCCTACCAAGTCTGCCAAATCTTCTAAAGTTCCCTCAAAATCTCCTCTTTAGAGAGTCTACCCGGTCTTTCTTAAGTATGTAAATCATGTTCCAGGTCCTTTCTTTTGTACCTGTTGTCTCCAGTCTATAACGCCTTCTTTCTTTATTCATGTTTGTTAGGGCTCTTCTTTCCTCAAGGAATCAGTTCAAGCCTCCTAAGGTTCACAAACCCTTTTATTTCTATCTTAGTTCTCAGGGATTTCATCAGGCTTTTAATGTATCACTATCTTTTACCATTCATCTCATTTTCAGTATAGGCCATTGTATATAATTCCTATGCACAATTTTTTTTATCTTAATGAATATTCTATCTCAACTAGAAATAAACTTTTAGGAGTCAGACTTCCACTTTCATATAGTCTCAGAACTTTGCCATAACTATGGTTATATTCAGTAGGAATATAAGAAACTATCACAAGGATATACAGTTAAGAGGTGGTAAGTAATGGGAAAAAGGGAAATCAGCAACCAGTAACACTAACAATTAAATGGGTAAAACAGAAATAAAGCAGCAAAAGCAGTGTGACAGCAGGGCAAAAAATATGGGTAAAGGCAATCACACAATCAGGCACTAGTACACAAACGAGCTACAAACAGCATAATCTTTTATTAGGTGGTCATCAAATGACTCTGGATTTTTGTTTTATAGGTATTTCACTCAAATAAGCAATGCTAAAAATACGTGAGTAAAACGGAAGTTTATGGTTTTCTAATCATTTTTCCCTCTACAATGGTATCCATTTAATGCAATCTGACATATCAAGGCTAACTATAGGTGCATCTAAAATTTCCAAAACATTACAATGATAGCCTTAATTCCACAGAAGTTTAGAGCTCATCTGTCCAGCCCTGGAAATACAGAACTGGAATTCAGTGTTAAGAGGGTACAGTATGCCCTGTCAGTTCTTAGGGTCATAGCTTAAAATAGTTGCAGTTTAGGGCCAAGAGAGGCGAGTCCAGCACTGTAATTCTGTCATGGAGCAGTCTCACCCCATAGATGGCTATTTTAAGCCACATCTCTCAACAGTAAATTGAGTAACCTGGAAATACTAGCTTTCTACTTTAAAGGGTAGATGAACTGGCCACAATTTTTCTTTAAAACTGTAGGGGAAATCATTTTAATCATACAAAACAATCCTGCATAATCCATTATGTACTCTAGAAGAGACTAGATCTTCAACTGTAGGGAATTCCACTCTAGTTATCACTGGGGAAAAGACGATTTAAAAATATTTAGCATTGTGCAATGGGAATTCAGAACACAGGCAAAGGAAAGGTTTTATTCACTGAACTGAAGAATTCGTATTATGATTTTTAAAAGAATTAAGAACAAGAAGAAAATGGAAGGAAAAAAATCTCATTTATAAACAAACCTTGGCAGAAGGAACATGTGAGCACTTGATGGAAGATACTAATTTAAATAATTTAGAGGTACTCAGACAAGGAATGAATTACATTGACACTATAACCAATGCTTAATCCTTTTAAACAAAGGATATGTACATTTTCTAATCAAAATAGCTGTAAGAAGGTTTAAACTTTCAAAAGGAAGTTTCAAAAAACTTTCAAAATTTCTACATCACAACAGACCCTAAAAGACCAGGACTTGAGTATCTATTTTACTATTTTAAAAACGAGTGATTCAATTGATTAATATTGCTCAGAGCTCAGATAGCTCAAGAATAAATTTCCATATATGTGCACTTAACCATGATTTATGACTATTAATAGATGAGAAATGAATGATATAGAGTGAAAGAACTAATGAAAAGAATCAACAGTAGACCATTGTCCATATACTTTCGCCCTTTATCAGACTAGATGGCTTAATTATTATTGTAGATTTGCTTTGTTATCCCTTGGAAAAGTTTAATGGGTTTTTTAATCAGCTTGGCTGGGAGCAATCTCTTCATGATCAAGGAATGATTTTGGCTTGCTTAACCTTAGTAACTCTAAAAGAAAAAAAATGTATGTGTTCTTATTTCTACAAGCAATAAACACAGGTTGAGGATCTTTTCTGAAATGTTTGGGACTGGTAGTGTTTTGGATTTCAGAAATTGTTGCGAGTTTAGAATATTTGAACACACACAATAGGATGTCTTGGGGATAGCACCTCGGTATAAACTTATTAAGCATATTTATGTTTCATAGACACCTTATACACATAGCCTGAAAGTGATTTTAAATAACATTTTCAGTGTGTCCCCGCTTTGACAGTAAGCCATCACATGAGGTCAGGTGTGGAACCTTCCACTTACAGTATCAACTTTATGCTCAAAGGTTTTGATTTTTCTAGGCTGTTTTAGTAGACTGTATATACTAATTACAGTACTTTGTTCAGTATAATAAAAAAACCCCATCTTATTAGGAAACAGGTTCCTTAGGTGAACAGGGGACATGGAACCACTGAACAGCTAAGCTAGTATGTAACACAAGAAAGATTTTCATTTAACACGCTTCTTCAATAAGTTATACCTTGTGTAAGTATATGAAGTAAGAACACATGTAACTTAATTTCTCATTTCAAAATGATTATATTGAAGTGTTCTCAGGAAATAGAACTATCGTAAACATCCACATAGAAGCCACTTTCAGGCCACATTTCTCTTTTTAGTCTTTAAAATATGGAAAACCAAACTTGATCCACTAATTACAGAAAAGCTCAGCAATATAGAATACAACAGAAAGCTGTTTCATCCCCAAACTCTTATGCCCCAACACACAAAAAGCTACACAAACCCTTAAAGCCCCCACCAAATTTCCTAAATCATGTTTACTATATTTCACTGATCTCTCTAGTGAATAATTTCTCCCCACGTTACCTCTGTTTATAACATGATTATGTTGCCCAAATTTAACAGAAAAGTATAAATGCTGGAAAATATTTACAAAAAAGCACCTAGCTTAAAAGCTGCTACAAGTTTCTGAGTTTGTGAATTTAATGCTGAAAGCAAAATACTGCAAGACCAGGAACAATTATTTAAAAACAGAGAAAGTAGATTTTAGACCCAAAATTTCAGGTCCCTACTATTAAAAATAGTATATAAAATAAAATTTAAATTAGCATTTTAAAATTTACTTTTGCTAGATGGAGAACTATCAGTTCTAACAATTACTTAGCAACCAAATCACTGCCACCTGGGATGGGAGAAAACAAAATTATCTTTAAGAGTTTATTCCTTGGGGAAGTGGAGAAGCAAGGAAAACTTGCCTGTAATAATTCTCTTCCTAATAAAAAGCTTATACTGTATATACCACTCTTACTGCTTTAAGCTTCAAGGAGTCAAACCAGTTATTCAAACTTTGCTAGTAAGTAAAAGGTTTGATTTGGGTGAACCACATCTCCAATCTCCTCAATCTTTCCCTTTATAATCAAAAAGACCTGAACCAAAGATGATCTGTACAGGTACCATAGATTTTTCAATGAGGTTAAGAAGAATTTTAGGACTAGGATATAACTCAGTGTTAAAGTGCTTGTTTAGCATATTAATATATAATATTAACATATAAAATGTATATATTTATATATGCACACATACATATGTAATATATACATATATACACATATATCACAATACCATTCTCAATCTCAAATTCCAAGAAAACCTTTAACATTATTCAATACTATTTCTTAATGATAAAATAATTTTAGAGTGCTCTGGGGTATAACCAGTGGTCTGGTACCTGGCCCTGGAATGATTAGGGTAAGTGACCTTAACTGTGAGACACTAATAAAAATGTGATGGGGGGATGGGTGCTTGAGTGCTTTGTATTTGGAAATTACACTGGCAGGAAAATTGTTAACTATCTCTGGTTAACCCTGGGACAGGCAGTCCCCCCAGGGTCACACAAGAGCTGAGATAGCAAACCATCAAAATACATAAACTAAAAACCATAGGTAACACACTCAATTAAGTAACAGAAATACTTGTACTGAATTTTATTCAATATTCCCTATATACTACCAGCATTGCACTACATCACACATAGAAAAATAACCATGTAATAGAAAATAGGACTGTAAAATGCTAAACATACAGACATACTTAGAAAAATAAGGGTAAATGAATGCTAGTTATTATTTACATCTATTTAGTGCTGTGGCATTTACAGACCATTTTCATCAATATTAGTCCTCTCAATCCTTACAAAAGCCCTGTCTGGCAGGCAGTTTATGTTCGTGTCACAGGTGTTCATGACCAAGGCTCAAGAAAACAATGGACATCCCCATGTGGCAGTAAGGGGCAGAACGGGGAACTAGAAACAAGCCTTCGTTCTAGTCTCCTATTTTTTACCAAAATTATAAAGACTCACTCATTTTAGGTGAAACCTATAGAATAATTATGTATAAACAGCTAGTGTGTTATTCCTAACTGCTGAAGATTAACTGTTCAATGATCTTTGCTGCAACAAGTGTCTGGTAAGAGTATATTGGAAAGCTAATAGTGTTAACAACTAACGAAACACAATTCTGCACTAAGAATACTTGTAAATGGTATTTGAAAGTATAATTTTCTTTCTTTTTCAACTTCTTTATAATAGTAGTGAGCAAGTCCTCACATAACCTCATGTAAGGCATATTTCCAAAACTGCACTTTTATTTCTCAATAATCATAGGTAATTAAATTTTTTCAAAAGTGTTCCTATAAATTTAGATTAACCTACAAAATGAATTTAAGGCAAATGTATTTTAAATTGTTTTTAGGGAATGGAAATGAAGTATTCTCAGCATAAAATTGTAATTACGTAAAGTAACAGATTTGTTAATTAGCTAGGTTTAACCATATATACCACAATATATACTTCAAGACATCATGCTTTACATGATAAATACATACAATTTTGTCAATTAAAAATAAATAAAAATTAGAAATAAAAAATTTTAAAACAAAATTACCATTTTAATTTTTTAATTTTTTTGTCTTTTTGAGATAGGGTCTTGCTTTGCAGTTCAGGCTGGCCTTGAGCTCACTCTGTAGCCCAGGCTGGTCTCAAACTGGCAGCCATCCTTCTGCCTCTGCCTCCTGAGTGCTGGGATTACAGGTGTGCGCCACAACGCCTGGCAAAATTACCCTTTAAAGTTCTTGAAAATTCTTCACAGGGAGCCAGTGTATAAACATATCCTTTGACTTTAGCGTAATTCAGCATTTAAGGAGTAGTTTCTTCCCAAAGTAGCAGCAGTACTCCATTTGTGTCATTAACAGAAAATTTGCAGGTCAATAGGAAGTTATCACTGCTGTTACGAAATTTCTTGGACTACAAAACCTCTGTGATCTTCATCTTCTAGAATAAATTCTTCCTTGAGATATAAAGCTCCACTTTTCTACTTTACTTTTTAAATTTCTAGATTCTGTAATTATTTGCTCTAGGGCAGGACTACTAGAAGTGAACTTCTGAGGCACCAAGGTAATAAAATAGGTTACTGAAAAGAGCAAGAAGGCAGCAGGGCTGAAGATCAAGGCCTCGTACTGGAGAAGCTAGTGTGCAATACTAGACAGGAGAGCTCTCTGCAAAGTTACTGCAGCAGTATTTACTATCACTGGGATATGCTGTGTGTAGTTGGAATGCTCAGGTCTAAGCAAGCACACTTCTTGGCCTTAAAGGACAGCCGAGGTCTCTGATCAGGCATCTTCAATATATCTGCTGGCAGGAGCATTCTGAGTAGTCAGATGAGACCCAGATGGCAAACCAAATGCCCAAGCGTTTGAGGCCCTGGTCCCCATCTTTGCTATTTCTTAAGATTGGGTACATGCCTAGTTATCAGGATGCTGGTAAAGAAAACAATTTTCTAAAAAATTCTGTTAGTTCTTAATAACAACTGCAACCTAGAGACTGATCCTTAGAGGAGAGAACAGCATTAGACTCAGCAAAATCTTGCATTTTTAAAAAAATACATTCTTCATTCACAGTTTAATTTCCAAAAGTAATTGATTTCAAAATTAACAGTACTAGGAGGTGAGGGGGTGCATGCCTATAATTACAACTACTCAGGAGACAGTGGCTGGAGACACTCAAGTTTGAGGTCAACCTAGGCAACTCAGTGAAACTCTGACTCAAACTAAGTAAGGTAAGACTGGGGATGTAGTTCAGTGGTAGAACACTTGCCTAGCATGTGCAAGGCCCTGGGTTCACTTTAGTAAAACAAAAACCAAAACCTAGCAGTATTAGTAATGATACTTTCCTTGAATTTTCTCCTTGGCTTACTGAAATAAAACTAAGCTCTATCTGGTCTCCATACATTTATGCTTAAAATTATAGTATTTTAACACTAAATGAAAGTACATCAACAATTTCATTTTATAATGCACATACACACCCCACAGTACCTTTTTTATACAAAAGAAAAAATCAATACCCCATTCTAAAGATCGTATAATTATTTAACAGCAAAGACAACCTGCTTCCCAGTGTAGCACAGAGCTCTTACACAGGTCAGTTACCTCTGCTCATCAGAGACTGCTTATGGAATAAAACATGTTTGTCTTCCAATTTGAAAATTACACATACTTAGCAATATCACTACAGATAGCTGCCAAAGGACCCTTTAAAAAGTCCTGAAATCCCTCTGAATAACAACTGAATTTTTTTTGTAGCTTAAGGTAATGGTGGGAGTGTGAGGAGGTGTGGTACATTTCTGTAAATACTCCAAGGGCTGAGACCCTTTAATTGTAAAGTAAGGTGGGAGACCAAGATAGGTGATGAACAGGTACAGACTATAACCCCCTTAGTTTTTTTCCTCAATATATTTCTAATGAGTAAATGAATATACGTACACATGTACACACCTACATACTCATATACATACATTTGTGTATATGTATATAATTCTGTATCACACAAGAGGCAAATTTAATTATGTATTTTGGGAATAGAGGTTAAAGTTAGTGCACTGTTGCATACTATAAATGTATGTTGGTGTAGCAAGTTTTGAAAATGTAAACTAGTCTTCAATTCTTTTACGGAAACAGAGGGAGGGGCAAGAGGAAGACAGAGGGAAGAGGGAGGAAGGGAGGAAACAGGCAGAGGGAAGAGGGAGAAAGTGGGAGGAAGGGGTAAGGAGGGGAAACACACTTTTAAAACTGTTCATGGAAACTATGATCTCCTTGGCCTCCAAGGTTTATGATGAAAGAAAAGGATGAGTTTTACAGCTAGATAGACTTTGCCCCCCCCATGTATTAGAATATGACATGTATTAATTCTGTAACACTGGCAAATTATTTATACTCTGAGCTTTGCTATTCACATCTACTGAAAATACCAGACTGGTGATGGGGCTCGGTGGGAGTACACCTGCCTAGCATGTGTGAAGCCCCGAGTTCAGTCCCCAGCATAACCCCCAGCATCACAAAAGAGACAAAAACATAAAAGAAGGAAGCCACCAATAAACTAAAACAGATAAAACACAGCTCACCTAGAACCAAGTATAATCCCTAGGAATAAAGGACAAGCACACTTTCCTTATTCAATACCTAAAACGATGCCTGATATATAGTGGCAGGTACTAAATACATCCTATTATTTATCCAGCAGAAAATAATAAACTCACAGTACCATCCCTGTCAATTGAGCTAATGTTAATAAAAATGACATTCAGCGTTAGCTAAAGAGCACAAATTCTATGCATATAATTCTCAGGGTCTTTGGGTTTTTTTAAAATCAATTCTTAAATGTTATTTTCTTCAGAGAATGAAGATTAATTCCAACCTTAAAAATGATGTATCATATTCTAATCAAAAAGAAAGTCATCAAGTATAAACTTTACAAAACATACACTTTCTTGGGTTTTTACACCTATTAATGAAAATGAAACATAAGACTTCTATATGGCTTATAGTCTTGGACTGTTTCAAAAATTTATTCAAAATTAGTTTGTGTATCACAGATTTAATCAAGGAAATGTTCTTGTTAGCCTCAAACTCCCAACCAATACAAAATATCAAATAAAAATTTTGCTATACTCTATTTTTCGCTGTGCCATGAGTGCCTGCCACTCAAAAGACAGTCAAGGACCAGAGCACTCAGCTAAAGATACAGGAATTCATGCCTTACTGAATACACCACTTAAAATAATACTGCTTACAAAAAGGTAGATTACAGATCTGTTCAACTAGACCAGTCTTATAAAAATCTTTTATTTCCTAGCTCTCTAACTTACTGGCTGTATGACCTTGGTCAAGCAGTCTCTGAAGGCTTTGTTTCTTGTGCTATCAACTGAGGTGACCATCATCACCTTCCTCAAAGAATGGCAAAAAGTAAATGAGTTATGTAGTGCTTATACACTGCCTGACATACAAGTCAAGCAATGAATTCCATAAATGACCACAAACACAACAGAAAAAAAGGAGTACATAGAGACAGCAAGATGTAATGGTTAAAGTGTAGCATTCTGGAGCCAGAATGTTTAGATTCTGACTCTATCATTTACTATGTGGCTTTGGGCAGGTTATTTTCCTCTCTAGGCTGCAGTTTTATACCTGGAAGGATGAATTAATATAACACTTACCTTATAATATGTTGCAGAGATTAAACAGGTTACTACTTCAAGTACTGCATATGCAATCTGGCATACTATAAATATGCAGTAAATGTCAGCCAAAATACCAGAAGGGCTAAAGAAGTACACTTTTGTCACTTGTTTCATTCATGAAAGAAAAGTGCATGATTTCCCTCCTTATTAGAACATTATGGAAGTGGAAGTTCATTCCCATAATATTTAACCTCACAAGGAATATATCAAGATGTACAACATAGATGCTAAATATCTATTTGCTGACGTAATTCATGGATCCAATTGGCCAGTGGAGGTCTATGAAATACACAAAAGTCTATCAAAGGGTTACTAAAACCATTTACCTGCCATGCCATTAAAATCAATATAGATAGTAACATTTAAGAATTCTAGAAATAAAGACAGCATGCTTTAACTTTATAAAACTAAAACCATAAATTCTTAACCAAGTATCTTCTTCATGAAGCATATTTTTGTCATTTATAATATGTACAACACATATCTACCAAATGTTTACGTTTCAGTTGGTTCATGTGTAGACTAAACACTATGAACAGTGGTTTATAGCATCACATTCACCTATCTCTTCTTCATCTTTCTTCTCATTCAACTCCCTAGTGTAGACAGCCTCAACTACATCTCAGCAAGTTTTCTACCCCTCCCATAGCCACACACCAGGCACAGGTACCACTTACCACAGCACAGATCACTATCTGGCTCCTATATTCCTGTGCAAAAGCAGCTCTGCTTCTGTAAACAAAAAGCTATGGTGACTTGACTCATTATTTATAAAACCATACTAACCCCTTTTGGCTGGCCATATATTCAGCCATTTATATAACTTCAAAGGGGTAGAAACAACTTTTACCCTTACTTTACATACCTTCAATTTCCCCTCCAAACTTCTTCTATTGCTAAAATTGTCACCTGTAACTGTGCATCAAAATCTATGAAACAATCACATATAAATTCCCTTTCTTTCACTTTACTGATGACTCTCTCATTTGTTTAAATATGCACCTTGATTTTTTTTTTTTTTTTTTTTTTTTTGTCTTTTTGAGACAGGGTCTTGCTATGCAATTCAGGCTGGTCTCCAACTTGCAACAATTCTCCTGCTTCAGCCTCCTGAGTGCTGGGATTACAGGCATGCACCGCCATGCACGGTGATCTGAATCTATTTCAAGGATCTATTGATCCCATTGTCTTATTAAATCAGAGTTCTCTACTTACGTTTTCTCTTAGGCTCAATATCAAGATTATATGCACTGAGCAGTGTTCATCAAGATGTGAGAAAACACTACATACGACACAGCCCTTACCTACACGAGGTTTACAATCCACTCTAAAGCTGAAATAGACTCCTCTCCCTTCTGACCTTGCAAACTTTCAGTCATCCTTTAGTTCTCTGATCAGTTATCACTCCATGAAAACATTCCCAGGACCATACAAGCAAAACTAGTTCCTCTTTCCTATGGGCTTCTACAACACTTCATACTTTTTATGAAGTTAATGTCACAAAGTAATCTAACAGTATAGACACCATATTCCATTGAGTCTAAGATATAAGTAACTATAAGAAGGAATGTATCTGTAACCACAGTACTCTGGGGGGCTGAGACAGGAGGACAAGTTGCAGCCTTGACAACTTAGTGAGATCTTGTTTCAAAAAATAAAAAGGGCTGGGGATGTAGCTCACTGCAAAGGCCCTGGTACTCAATTCTTAGGACCTCAACAACAAAAATCTGTTCATTAAACTATGAAATATTTATTATAAAGTGTATTTCAGCTTCAAAATACAAAAAATATACAATGTATGTCTTAGAAGTAGAGAAATAATGTCTTCCCTCACTTCATACTTAGTTTGTCACTTCCTATTATCATGCTTGATACGCAGTAGGGGGAAAGAACAAATCTAATGTTTTTACCTAATCTCTCACCATTTCTTTCACGTCAACCTTCTGTGTACTAAAGTTTTTCATATTTGGTAACCATTTACCATCATACCATTTCTTGAGGATGTTGTGATTTCATGACTAAATTATTCCCATAGTTATCTTTTTAATTTGTAATTTTTCCATGCTTTGGTATGGAAAAATACCCTTAAGAAATATCATTTGCATCACAAACACTCCCAATTGCTTCTACAGACTAGATTCAGGTTGTTTGAACTTATTTTTATTATTATTTTGGTAGAAGTTTTTCTTAAAATGTTAGCGAACACTTCACTGAATACAACTTCTCTGGCTGAAGCAGGAGTGGCAGGCTGTTCACTGAGCATACACTGAGCTACACAGTGACACTTCTATACTTCTGCGGAGCACAGAATGAGATATCACCCTCCCTGTGTCAGCTATAAATTTCCATGTGGGGTTTTATGCTTTTTCAATCTTTGGTCCCTGTCCCTGTCAACCCTGTCCCATGTTTAGCATCATGGAGACATCTTTTCTTTTCACCTCTCTACTCCTGAAGTCACAAATGTGTATTTTCTGAACCAATCTTTGATGCCTATTTCAAGACCTCCCTTAACCACAACAAGCCCTATTTGTTCACTGCAATACACTGATCTCACTTGTCCCTAAGCCCTCACACTTATTTTCTATACTTCAACAAGTAGTATTGAAGTATGAGCTCTCACTTGGGAGTTCTTGCAGCTGCCATGTCATTGTTTCGTGGATGTGAAAGCTGTATCTCCCCAACATAGGCATCATTTATAAGACAGGTATTTTCAGGTCCCAACAAAAGCTGAGCAGAGCATGCAGTTCCTACTACACAGAAATACACTATCTCTTTTCTACTTGTAGATATACCTCTCCCCATATCCTTGCTTGATGTCAGCAAAACTTTCTGACATTCCTCTTATATAAAACTCTCAGTTACTTGTGACATATAATTTGTGCTAATATCACACCTAAAATCTCTTTCTCCCATTACTACTTCACATTCTTCTAGTGGGTGCCACTATGTAGAGACTGTATCAGTTTACCACCTTCCATACATATTTTTCTTTATAACAGTCAAAGCCATTTAAAATATATCTGATCTGTGCAACTCTGTGAAGTGAAAAAGGAAGGAACATCGCTATTTTTACAAATTGAAAAAAAAAAAGGATGATGACCCAATTAAAATATTTGCCAATCCGAGGCAGCATCCAAGAAAAATACAAATTCTAATTCCTAGTGTTGTGCTCTCTAAAACCTCTCAGTACCAGTGTCTGCAATAATGAATAATAAACCTACTACTTGCACTATACTTCCGGATCAGGAACAGGCCTTTCCTCCCTAACTTCATTACCATCCCTAAGGAAAAGATTCTTCATATATCTCAGTTAGTACTTTTGCTATGCACAAGATTCTTGGGTCTCAAATATTTTGTTTAAAACACCTCTAGATATACTCAAGACATTCTAGATTTGCATACTCCACAGGGTTCATTCACAAATTTAAAGTTGTGCTTCCCGGAGTTTGGTCTCAGGGTCTTGATTTTCCAACTGTTCCCTAATTCTACTCAAGAAAATCTA
The DNA here is from genome assembly GCA_004027595.1 of Dinomys branickii. Lineage (NCBI taxonomy): Eukaryota > Metazoa > Chordata > Mammalia > Rodentia > Dinomyidae > Dinomys > Dinomys branickii. The sequence goes on along the minus strand of PVLD010002770.1, from coordinate 57,515 downwards.
GTTACATTGTTCATACTTAAGTGACAGTATCAGAAACACAATTGAACTTCACGTGGTAATGAAATAAAACTGAAAATTCAGTGATGAGGACTGAAGTGTACATTTGAAACACTAATGCCTTGGTTTTCACCAAAGTGAAGCACAAATTATAGAAAAATGGCACCTCAGAGTATATTCTACAAATAATGGAGAAGGGAAATACATCTATTTATAAAGTATTACATGCACTACATCATAGAATTCATCTTAATTCTAAGAAAAATGCGTCACCTCAACCCTGCCCCCATCCCTACTTACTCAAATCATGAAGTTCTGTGGAACTTACGGAGCACTGTGATCATATGCTGGTATAATACTCAGTAGAGGACCATATATTTGAATATTCACATAATGCTAAGTTTTAGAATAAAAATACAATTTATAGTTCACCTAATCGAATTTTCTATATAGTACAATAAATTTTTCTATAGTGTACAGTTCTAACAGACACTTGCCTGTCAATGATAAACCCTACCTGGTAAAACAAATCACACCATTATTGTGTGGCTCTAGTGGGTCTGTTCATACATACTCTGTTACTTCAGGCCCAAACATAACAGAACAAAACCGTTTCAAATAAACAGCCTTTCATATATCTGAAGACAACTGTCAACACTGTCCTTTGGTTTTGGGTAATGATACACATCCCCACTTGGCCAGGCACGGTCCTTCATGTCTGTAATCTTAGTTACTCACGAGGCTGAGGCAGGAAGACAGTAAGTTGGAGGCCAGTGTGGGTAATTTAGCAAGAACCTGTCTCAAAATTAAAGAATAAAAAATGCTGGTAATGCAGCTCAGTGAGACAGTGCTTGCCTAGCATGCTCAAGGAGCTGGGTTCACTGGGTGGAAAGAGGCGGACAACTCTGACACACATACTCTCAGATTTGTGCTATTGTGAAACATTTTCTACAATCCTTATCCCAGGAATCCTTTCTGATATGCCTGCCAGTTTGTCAATGTCCCAATTAAAACATCCTACCCAGAACTGTAGACCATACCGCAAAAGTGGTCTCACAAGCACAAAGTTCAGAAAATGCCTCACTCTTACCCCCCGATCATTTTCACAATTCCTAGTGCCAAGTAAGAGTTCTCATCCTATACGTATAGAATTTCCTGGTTTTATCTGTTATATTTACTGTTCTAGCATTCCAATTTATTAAGATCACTCTGAATTTCAGTACTACCAACTATATTAGCACCTCTGACTACCAACTACCAACTGTAACATTAGCATCTCTTAGTTTTGACTCATCTTTCAATTCAATAAATAAGACTATCTTTCAGCCTAGTATCAAAAAAAAGTTAGAGTGTTTGAAGGATAGAATCCCATGCCGAAATACCAGAAGTCATGACTGGAAATACTGAAACCAAGATACATTGTGCTGATACCATTTTTCTGGTATACTCACTGGGAAATCTTAAAGATAGAAGTCTAGGTCTGGACAAGCCCCTTGCAAAAATCCTGGAATTCTTTTTTAAATGTCCAGGGGCCAAACACTTGATAAATCATTTAAGGACTCTATTAAAGATCTTACCAAGTTCATTTACCTAAAGTTTAGGAAGTTTTGAAAAACTGAGGCGCTTATTCATGCTCAATTTTCTGGTACTTTTTTTTATGCTGCTTAATTTTTAAGTTACTGATACTGTCCTGAAACTAAATCTGAAATTTCCTTCTGACCCCAGGATAGCAATTATCTGTATCATCCTGACTTAAAAAAACAACACAACAAAAAACTCCACAAAAACAAAACAACAAACAAATCTAAAACTCAAATGTGCTTTATCTCCTCACTTACCTTGAACAAGTATCTCAGACTGGGTTACAGCACGAGTCATTTCAGCTGGAACTATATTCTTCTTGCTAGTTAACAAAAGCAGTCTCAAGAAACTGCTTTTTCTCTGTCCTGTTTGTATTATGCAGTTTTTCTGTGTCTCTTTTGCTGTGATTTAAACCCTTACATATTGTTTTAATTATTTTAAAAACTCTGAGATCATGATGAGTTTCTGCTTTCCTGACATTATTCTTAAAATGCCACGCTTCTTTTATCTTTTGGCAATAAGATAAAATTCTGGGGATTGAATCGATGGCCTTCAGATTGAGCTACATCCCCTACACTTCCCCAAATGTCCCAGACTAGGGTTGAACATGCAGTCCTCCTGCTTCAGTCTCCTGGAGGGCTGAGATTACAGGTGTGTGCCACTACATAGAGCTAAACCTTTTTGTGTTGCTGGTAGTTTGATTTTTTTGTTTTGAGCTGGAAATCGAACCTAGAACCTTGAGCATGTTAGGCAAATCTTCTACTGAGCTACATCCCCACACCCTTTCATTCTTACATCCTATGCCCCTTATGTTTTCTACATACAATAGTTTAAAATCTAAGCTTAATATGGGGATCTCCATATACCCACACTAGTTTTAATGACCATTTTGGTTGTAATTGTCTGTCAGTGCCACAACTGTTAAAGCCACAAGAAACTTTAACTGCACTATCAATGCTTCAGTTTCCAAATCACCTATGCTTTTTAGGATTTAAATATTTTTATCACACACAAAAGAATAAAAAATAGTCTTTATCTGTGGACTTATCCTTGTAGCTTCTTCTGTAGCATGAACAATAGCAGCACTGGAGTCAGAGATGACTTTAAATCATGGCTCTCTACTTAATGACATGTAGATTTTGTTAAAGAAATTAAAGCTCAATAAGCTTATCTACAAAACAGACATAATACCTACCTTACAAAGATATTGGAGATACAATACAATGATAAACTATAAATGTTTGTTTCTTTTCTACAGTTACACTTTTTAAAAAATCCATTTCTGATTACAGTTTGGGAAAAGATCGATCTCTACTGTCCAAGAATTTCCTTACCTACATATAGACTTTACTAATTTCTTCAGTAAACTTTAGTAATGATTGTTTTTTTCAAGAAAGAAAGATAAGTAATACCACTAAGTTCTACCATTAAATTGTGTAAGAAACCTACAGAGTTGTTATTGTCACCAATACTGTGTTTAATACACAAAGGCTGACTATCCCAGGGAAGACTGGGACATCCACCGTGTGAGGAGATAAACTCAAGTAGTTTGTCTTTGACTCCTAAATTTCGGCTATATCTCCTTTGCTAGCAAAAGCTTTGGATAACAAACACAGAAATATACTAGAAAGACAACTGGAATACAAGTCGAAATTCTTGGCCCTCACTTTGGCATAAAATATAAGAAAGTCATTCAACTTTTCCAGGGCTTCAGTTTCTTCGTTTCTAAATCACAGGAAAGAATGAGGGTGAGAACAAGAGGCTCAATTGTTTTAAGTTACCTTAGTAACTACTATTTCATTAAGTTTCATTAAGTTTTATTATGTACATTTATAAGCAACAGGTTTCCTTTATTATCTGCTCATTCACTGGGTAGTTAAATGACACACATGATTAATACCCCAAATCACAGGAGTCCAGAAGAGCACGTCACACGTATGCATATGATCTGGTGTTAAGACGAGGTTCTCCTCTTTACTATCAATCTTTAATGTGTCATCTCCAAGGACTTACTAGAGCAATAGAGAACCTGACCCACATTTCTGCTTTCACTTAAAACTGTAAAATAAAATGCCTTTATAAATAGACTGTGGAAATGTACCAAAGGTCACAACTGATAAGCTAGAATCTCCAAGAGCCTTCCTAACCAAAATGGTTTCCTTTTGTAAATCTGCTCCTATGAGACCTATATATAACATTCTTTCTTATGTTCCTTCCTGATCATGATTCTTTTTCTATTTTCTCTTCAACCTGCCTTTAAAATATATATATATATACATATTTTTTTTTTTTTTTTGAGATATTGAGAATTGAAGCCAGGGTCCTGCACATGCTAAGCAAACACTATACCACTGCACTATATCCCCAGCCTCTTTTATCTTTTTTTTTGAGACATGGTCTCCCTAAATTACTCAGGTCGACCTCCAATTTTCAGTTCTCCGGCCTCAGCCTCATCAGGAGCTGGGATTACAGATGTGGGTTACTATGCTTGGTCTTCAACCTCCTTTATGCCTGTCCCAATACTCCTTAAATAGTATTACACTATATTCCCTGATTGAGAATTTGAAAAGCAAGTGATTAAAATTATTTTCCCTTGCTTCTTCCTCATCCTGAAATCCTCACAAAACTAGCCCTTTAAAAATATTAATGTTATTCCACATTGAGTATTTTTCATTTTCCACAAAAAACCTACTTGGTAGTTCAGAACTTGAACATTTCTATAAGGTACAAGATATAGTTATCTTACAATAAACTCCAATCTATACTAAGGGATTAACTCGGAAAAATAAAATTTTACAAAGAAATCTACCTTATCTAAAAAAACAACCAAACATATGAATATATAAACAGAGACAAGTAAATTTAGGATGGCAAAAGAAATCTGTATTTTTTGAACTTCAATTTTATAGAAGAAAGGTGTAAAAGGTTGATTCCATTATATTAGATTTTTAAATTAAATATAAATTTCAATTATGTACTTTGGTCTCCACTTTTACCAGTAATGAAGAACTGGCTCTCCTATTCCTGGTTTCACAGAACATCTCCAATTTTCCTAATTTAATTCTCTAGAGAAGTAGAGAAACTATATAAAAAATTCAAGTCCTTGAAGGGTCAGCAACATCTTACCAATTCTAAATTTCCTATTGCATAATGTTTCTATATGTGATAATGACCAACTAAAGCTATAGATACTAATAGTCCCTATAAATTCTAAATTCTTTTAAGATTTACCTCTTAAAATTTACTTTATTAGGGCTCCTTGGGAACTAAAGGATATTGTGAAAATAGTTCTGTGTTGGTTGATCAGTTGGTTTGATTGGTTGAGCTTCTGCAGCACTGAAAAATGAATCCAGGGCTGTTGGGAGTGGCTGAGCTGGAGATCATTCACCTGTGTGGAGCTGAGAGCATGGAACATACAAGGCCAATAGGTGTATCAGCCCTAAGAACACACGGCATGAGGGGTGGACTAGTTGTTATGCACAATGGTTTAACCTGACAGCAAATGTATATAAATAAATACGCTGCAGTCACTGAGCTGTTCTTTTGGCCAACAGGAGAGAGAGCTGCATTTGATCCCAGCCTTCTGTATCTTTTCTTCATTTCTTTACCTTCTTGCTGCCCTTCATGGTCCTCTCCCTGAGAAGTTCGAGAGCTTCGCTGGCTGCAGCAGTTTGGTGCCTGAACTGGGACCCAGGGCATGAAGAAATTCATCATTTAGCAGGTGAGGACACCTCTAGTGTGTGTACAAAAGGGAGAAAGGTATCATCAATATCATTATTATTGAGCCCATTGATATCATCAATACTGAACCCAGAAGTGTATTGGTATCATCAATATTGAGCCCATTAATATCATCAGTATTGAGCCCATGTCAAGGATAAAAATGGCATAAACAGGTTCTCAAGAACCACAGATGTACACATAAATGTTTGTTGTATTATTGATTTCCATGTTTATTTTTTCTTTGTGGACCTTGATCAGAGAGTGTCCTGAAGGTTGTATGCCTGTTGGACAACCACAAAGGATTTGGCTCAGAGCAGTATTTTAAAATTAAGTCCTAAGCAGAAAACAGATGGTGGAGCAACAGCCTCCCCCATAGAACTTGAACCTTCTAGCTTTGTTCAATCACATAAGGAAGGAGGGGTGGGGGACAAAGAAGACCTCTTCCCACTAGAGGAGTACTTCACTGTGACTTCCATTTCACAGCTGCCCAAGGTAAGAATCAATAACCTTAAGTGAGCCACGAACGGCTACTTCTACCTTCTCAGTTGAAATTTTGCTGCATCACAGGGGGAAGCTGCTTGGGGCTACCGCCAGTCCTGCTGCAAAAAGGGACCTTGGCCACAGGCTCACTGCTTGTCAAGGAGCTAAAAGGGGCAAAACCTCTCAGCCAGCCCTGCCGCCTACATGCAGTGGCAGGAACTCCACAGGGGCCGGCAAGTTTTAAAATGCTGGCCCACCCCTGACTTCTCTGCACTTAGCTTGGGGATGCAGGCACCCCAGCAGCCCAAACTGCAAGAGGGAAAAGCCAAGGAAAAAATGGCAGATATGTCTGCAGAAGCAGTGGCTGCGGTGTCCCGTGGGGAGGGCAGCACCAGTGAAGCCAACAAGGAAACAGAAACCACCCCTGGCAGGGAGGCAGGTACTGACCCCCTCCCAGTCACTGCCACTGAAGCAGTGGTGCCAGACAGTAAGGCCAAGGAGCAGCAGTCCTCCCCTCAGGCCCAGGAGCCTCCACTCCTGCTAGAGGAGCTACCCCGCAGCCCGAGACTGGAGGTTGGGGGTGAGAGCTGCAGCCAGAGGCAGGACTGCAAGAGGAAGTCCCAGGTGCCTGTATACAGGATACAGGTTTTTCTCCTACACAAAACACTGAATTATAGGCTGTTATATGGGCCTTGCAAGATTATTCATCCACCTCAATTAACCTCTTTTCAGACAGCGCTTGTGTTTGTGGTGTGGTGCACCACACTGGAACTACCACTATAAACACTGGTCAGAAGATCTTTTTCATTTGTTTTGCATTCTCCAATTTGGTCATGCCATGTCCTGTTTGATCCCATTCCCATTCCCAATTGCTGGGGCCTCTCACTGAGAGAAATGCTTCAAGAGACGGACTGCTGGCTATTGTCACTGTTATTACTGTTATTACCTCAGACACCGTTCAACAGGCTTCTGCCTCCCATGCCACCTCCCATCAAAACACTTCTGCCTTGCACAAACAGTTCTTTTTAACCTGGGAACAGGCTCAACAAATTGTTAAACATCCCTGCTGTGTAATACATCTTCCCTCCCTATGGGGGTTAATCCCTGAGGGTTACATCCCAATCATCTCTGGCAAATGGATGTCAATCACATTCTTGAGTTTGGCTCTCTATGCTGGGCCCCCATCTCAGTATACTTCCTCAGTCTTTATTTTTGCTTCTGCCTGCACTAGTGAAGCAGCTAAACATGTCATTACTCAATGCTTAATGCCTTTAGTGCCCTTGACTTCCCAGGGGCACTTAAGACTGATAATAGCCTAGTTTATACAACCACTACTTTCCAAATCTTTTGTAAAACTTCTCACATTTTCCTTACCAAGGGAATTACTTATAACCCTCAAGGTCAAGAAATTGTTCAGGATGCTCACCATGTGTTCAAAATTCAATGTCTACAAAAACAAAAGTGGAAATCCTTCTCTACAAAATTCATACCTCATAATAGACTTCATTTGGCACTCTATACTATTAACTTTTAAAATCCTACTAGGGATGGAACTACAGCAACAAAAAAAATTCTATCAGGTAAAGGAAAAGAAACTAGGAAGGGTCCTTTGGAAAGATCATTATACTGAACAATGGAAGGATCCCAGCCCAGTATTAATCTGGGGTTGAGGCTGTTTGTGTTTTTCCAGAAAACACTGAATGGTTTATCTGGGTACCAGAGTGTGCCACCTGGCTGTATCATGGATCCAGATTCAGAAAAGAAGTTGGTTCCACCTCTCAAGAAGCTGATGCTCAGTCTTGTGGCAGTGATGCTTTGGAGACCATGCCACAGCTGACAAAGACAGGGCTAAACCCAACTGGGGGCCAATTAAAGGAACTGACCCAGGATGCCCTGGAGATGGTAACCAAAAATGGGACTCGAAGGTCTAAGTAGGTGACAGAGTGTATGGAGATAACTGAGCTGAAAGCTACAGGAAAGGGACATGAAAATTGCCAGTATTCTTAAGACAAAACCTAAAAATACAGACTAACTATAGGCAAAAGATTTTATCCCTTCCAAATTCTTCTTCTAAGAGATCTTTGCTAATTGACTTACAAAAATTCTGACTGGACTATTTACAATTACAAACTTCTAAAATTGCAAAAGGTTATTATAATTCAACTTGGCCAAAAATGTATTTTAGTGCACTCTGTTGTTGTAGGTGGATTGTCTGTGTATGTCTGTTTGTCCAATCTGTATAGACTATCTATACGTTTGTCTGTCTGTCCTACCTGTGAACAGATGTTTTTTATTTGAGGTCAATACTTTTTCTTTTTCTCTGTTTTCTTTTGCATTTTTTGGATTCATTTATAATTTAATTTGGTTTATATATTTAAAAAGCATCATGCTTCCACCTGGGTTGCCAGGTAGTCAATTATTATATCAAAACTGGTTCTCTCAGAGGTCATAAGCAATTTGTTAAGGTAACTAAATGAGAACCTTCTGGACTTGGAAAATTACTGGTTAGGGCTTCTTTTGGTGGATAAAGGGGCAGGTGCCTGGGAAAAATCATCCCAGCCTTTGTTAATTAAAAAGAGACCCCAGTAATCTCCATAGCCTGATAGGAAACAACCCTAAAAAGTTGCTCAAAACATGTATTATTGTGGTATGTTTACACTGGTCATCATCAAAAGATTAAGCTTTCTAGCAATAAGGTCTTCTGATATAAAGATGCTCTGGTACAAAATTAAATTAAGAAAAGTTTTCATATGGCTATGATGATTGTTACTAATCTCATGGTGTATTAAATGTAATCATGCTTCCAGATGTACAGGTCTTCCAAAATGTAAAACAGGATTGTTTATGCTGACAGATTTTTTCTCTCAGATTCAGATATTGGCATTTCTTTGTGCTTTAACTGCTTGTGATAGGAGGTTCATGTCAAGCCAATATAGATCACCTGTCAGTAATCACAACAAAAACATGTGATATAAGTGCTATTGTACTTAGAGATGCCCAGATATTACGCAGTCCAGACAATGTCACACACTTCAACAACACCCCATTAAAGGACAACAAATTAGGTACAAGTTTCTTATGTATTACACAGAGATGACTGATTAAAAAGGTTATACTATGTCGAAGTGTAAATTTAAATGTGTTACAAAATGTCATCCTGATGGTCATGCTTCAATATTATGTATGGCTTTTAATTTCAAAATTTCTGCGTAAAATTATGTAACTGTTATCTGTTAACAGTCTATAGGGATCCAACTACTAGAATGTCTATGATTAGGCGAAAATACTGGTTCTACTTTGTATCTTAAAGTGCTTGATATTCCTTAAAATTACTATGTTAAGCTCATCGCTCCCGTTACAATGTAATAACATTAACCATCTCTTCTGGATGTTCAACAATTGAAGCTTGGAGACTAAAAATTAGAAAAATAGATGGGCTAAGAGGACAGCCAGTATTTTGGCCCTAACCCACCAAGGTCAGTGAAGGCCTACCTTATAAGGGGAACTTTTCAGTGACAGCCCACTACCTTGCTGAGTTATGCGAACTCCTGACCAAGGAGACTGTAGGACCACACAGTAAGGAAATCAACAGTATATAGTGTAACTAAGGAGAATCACTAGAAGTCTCCCAAGCTTTTGTAGAAAGCAACTTAGTCAAGCAGTGGCCACAACTCATCTAGATGGCTAACAATGATGCAACAACTGAGAGGTGCTATGCATGATTCCAAGGTAAATCCTAAGACTAACTGACCTTGATAGACAGCAAAAAGTTAATTTTAATTAATACAGGTCTCATGTTAACTTGGTCTTGAACATACAGCAGAAAAGTATAACCACTAGAAAGAAAATCATCTGCAGAGTCCTGCAAACACAGCTCCTCCAATTGCAACTGAATATCTAAACTGCAACTACAAAACAGAAAGGGGGAAGATGTCAGGAGCAGCTGAGCTGGAGATCGGTCACATGTTCAGAGCTGAGAGCACAGAGCACCAAAGAAATGCTAGAGAGCATGGAGTGCCCAAGGAATGCCCCAAAAGCACTGAGTGCCTGAGGTGAACAGGTGTTCCAGACTTAAGAACACAGGGCATGAGAGGTGAACTAGTTAGGAAGAGTAGGTTCACCAGACATCAAACCGCCAAGTGCATAGATAAATGTGCTGCGGTGTTTTGAGTAGTTCCTTTTGCCAACAGGAGAGAGAGATCTACCTGATCCCAGCCTTCTGTATCTTGTCTTCGTTTTTTCATCTTCTTGACACCCTTCACAGTCCTCACCCAGGGAAGTTCCTAGCCGCAGCACAGGGCCTCTCAGATATTAGGCGGGGGCTCTACCTGAGTCACATCCCAGCCTGCACAGTTCTTTCTGACCAAAATTTCGTATTACTCAGTTAAAATAAAGGAGGTTCTTAAGCCAGAAGTGCAATCAGTTGTTACCTCTGGGCTTAACTTTCTACTTTACTCACGTCATTTAAAGTCATATTCAAAATCCCAATAAACAAAAAGTACACAGAGGTATATGTATTTAGTGCCTACTACAATTCCAACTAAGTATATGTAGACATTTGTCTAAAAATCAAGATTTTCAAATGATTCCAAAGCACAGAAATGCATTATGAATATATTGTAAGAAAAGAGAGGTCCTCATTTCATAAAAGTATGTAGCTCCTAAGCTTCAAGAATTTTTAATTTGCTTTGTATAATCTTTTTTCTTTTTCTGTCAATGTCATACAGACCACCTCTAACCACTGAAGAGTGAACTGAATATGGATAGTGGAGAAGTTTTAATCCTTTCCTTCAGCTAGCCATTACATTCTGTCAACGCTAATAATTTTTTTCAAGACTTGGTAATTATTTGTCAGGAGCGTGTTCTCACACATGGAATCTAAAACCATCTCAAGAGAATAGAAACTAGAGTAGTTGCCACTGTCTAGGAAGAGTAGGGAGAAGTGGAGAGGATGTTAATGGGTACAGGGGAACAGTCAGTTGGTAGGAGTAACTTCCAATGTTCTACAGTCTAAATTAGGTCCACACCACAGCTGAACCACCATGGTTGACAACAATTATTTCAAAATAGGTAGTAGTAAAGAGTTTGAATATTCCCAACACAAAGAAATGATGAATGTCTGAGGCAACAGATATGCCAGTAACACTGACTGATCATTACGCAATGTGTGTGTTTATGTATATATATATACACAAATTCACATTTTTCCTGTATATGTCACTGTCAATTAAAACTAAAACTATTTTTAAAAAATGTAAATATTAAAAAATTTATTTTACCATAAATTAAATGGTATTATCATCCTGGAAAGAAAATATGAAATAATGAGGGAAGTAATTGAAAGTAAATAGGGACACAAAGGAATAGATCTGAACTTCCAGTATTCATTTGCAAAAAGAGTTACACAGGCAATTGTTCTCCTGCTTCTTAGGAGAGTGAAAAACTTTGTATTCACCCTTAATGTCTTAAAAACACAAACTTTAAGGAAATTAATAAAAACAGCAATTTCATTTCATGATAACCATTCCACGGAATTACTGTCCATTCCAAACTGTATTTTTTCCATCACTTTCTGTACCTTAATTCAAAAAGCACTTGTCAAATACCCCTTAATAACCAGGCCTAAAATTATATAGGCTTGTATAAAATGTTTCTGGTCTCTGAAATATTTTTTTAAAAAAATGATTGAGATGATCTACTAGAATATTAACTCTACAACATCAACAGAATTTAAAACATTCAAGTTTCAAGAGAAAACAATTACAAGTTTGTTAAGTTCAATTTTCCTCATATACTCAAGTGGAGCTCCCAATACATGTAAACTCCTTAAGTAAAAAAAAAAATTACCCATAAAAATAAAGGAATTAACCACATATATTTTAAATGTTCAATATACAATAACCATCTCAATATATACTTGTGAAATAAAAACTAAAAAGTTGTATTTCAGGTAAAATGCAATCTCAGACATCTAAGCCACTAGTTCAGCACTCATTCTGTCTCTAGTTTATTGATTAGACCCTTGATTCTCAAACTTGCGGAGTTTTAGAATTACCTGGGAAATTTCAAAGGCAAATTATTTGACCTTGTACCCTAGAAACTACAGCCTAAAAGTTCAATCCTGTCTTTATTATGCATCCTTCAAGTGACTAAGAGTTGCACAGTCACAATTCTGGCTTACTCTCACAATAGATAAGAGGAAACCTCTGGATTGTAACTGCTATTAGAGATCAGAAGAATTGACTATTTCTAACTTAAATATAGAAACTAAGTTGTAACTTAAATTATAAATTAACTAAGTTGTAACTTAAATTATAAATTATTCAATCATCTTAACCATAACTTATTGATTAATAACTTACTAATGATTAATACTAATTACTAATTTAATAATTCTTAAAATGTTAAATAAAATCTGCTTTCACAATGCAAACTGTTACTCAACCTATCAAATACTTTTCTGAAATACTCCAGTAATTGTTAATGTTTAGAAAAAGAATAGTAACAAAGCAAGTTAAGGACTGTAAACTAAAGAATCACTTATGTAACTGTGCTGTAGCTTAGAGGAAAAAGCATCAACTCAAAATTCTTAATAGATTACTGTGCTGCCAACATGAGAGCCACTAGACACATATAGCTACTTGAAGTACCATAAAATTTAAAATTTAGTTCCTTAGTTGCACTAACCACATTTTAACTGCTCAAAAGCCACATCCATGTAGCTAGTGGCTAATAACATAGTGGACAGGACAGAAAAAGACCTCCAATATCACAAAAAGTACATTTGGACAGCACTGTCTAGAGGTAGTATGTTATTTGGTTTAAAAATGCAATACAGATTTTTCTGAATCAGTAGACTCAATATGGTAACTTCCATTTTACATGTATACATCTACCTTAGACATTAATTACAAGTATTAGATATTAACCATAAACACTACTATATTTTTTCTTCAAACTGTTTCAAGAAAGACCATTCAAAAGTAATAAACTCACTTATCTGAGATTACCAAAATAGAAATAATCAAGATCTGAAAGCATCAAAGGCACTAAAACCACAACTAGGTTTTCATCAAATCAGAATCAATGAAAACAATAAAACTAGTCCTCATTAAACTACTTAGTAGGACTTGCTTTCCAAGTATGTTACAGGTATCTATTTATATGCATAACAAATAACTGCTTTTATAATTGGTTTAAAAATAACCTTACCAAAATTAGCTCAAATTGGTTACATTCTGCTGCCTACATTTTTAATTGCTCTCAACCAACCTCACACTGAACATTTACAAATAATGTATTACCATGAGACAAATAAAACTTTTTAAGTGAAGGACTATTAATTCAAAATCCTGGACAACTACTACTTGTAACAAAAAGTACACATAAAGTCTGTGAAACAAGTGGCAACTTAAAATTCCATCTCTTAGCCCAAAACATCTAGTTTAAAAAACACAGTATGATAAACACAAAAGCATAGGCAACAGGATGCTGAAACTACGGAACAACCTCTAGTTAAAAAAAAAAAAAGCCTATTACATAGTAGAATTAAAACTTCAAGACGACTATATGCCAATACAAACTTTTCCAAGAAGCTATAATCACTTCGATCAGTGTTCTTTCTTAAGTTCAAGTATATTCAAATATGATTATTAGACAATTATGATTCTAATCACAGAATTTTGTTCTATGGGAAATTTTGTTCTATGGGAAAAGTTTAACAAATTTAACACATAAAATCTAATACTAAAACCAACCAAAGTGAACAGGTCACACTGACTGTAAGTTACAATTATTGGTATAATGTTCCTGTTTGGTGTTGATTCCTTCTGATTATGTTTGCTTCAGAGCTCAAATCTAAGATATAGCAAAGAAAAACAGTAATTGATCACTCCTAAAAACTGTTTATAAAGCATACTTAAAAAGATGTTGTAACTTACCTGCAACACTAGTGATTGTAACTGGAACTCCCTGTACTTGAACGCCTGCAGCACCCAGGTTGGCAACGCTCACTGTCTGAAGGTTAGGCACTGACGCAAGCTGGGCAGTATTCAAAGTTATTGGGGCACCAGCAACAGCCACAGGAGCAATCTGAGCAAGAGTTGTGCCACCACTTGAAGACACCGGGGTGATGGTTAATTGTTGAGACAACCCAGCATTCTGAACTTGCAAATTTGAAAGACTCTGAATATTCTGAACCTGTACAGTTTGCCAGCTGATTTGCCCTGAAGGTGTTAAAGTTGGAGCCCTGATAAGCACCTGAGTCGGATTTACTGCTTGAAGTTGAACGTTCTGCAAAGGCTGCTGCTGGATGGTCTGAATAGTCTGCCCTGACTGGAGTTGAAAGGACTGTGGTGGAATGGCCTGAATGATCTGTTGCTGAGGCTGTTGGATCTGGATCTGTTGTAAAATAGGCTGGCCTACAATCTGCACTTGCTGAAGAGAATTAGACTGATCCTGTGCATTCTGTATTCCATTAGACTGAAGTTGACTGGAGCTTTGGGCTTCAGACTCAGTAGCAGCAGGTGTTTGAGATTCTTCAATGGTGCGTTCAGAACTACTGGCTGATGTGCTTGCATACTGGCCCGTATCTGCTGAGCTCACTAGTGTGTCACTGCTTGTGAGAGATGTTGATGCGGTGGTTGTGCAGGCAGTGGAGGAGGAGGGAGATTCTGGCATAGTACTGGCGGAAGCAGTGGTGGTCGTGGGTGTGGAAGCTAACTGATTCCCATTGGAAGTCCCACTGTCAGTAGTAGTAGCAGCAGGCTGGCCAACTTGTCCAGTCCCTCCTCCAGCAGTCACGCTGTTTATCACAGGCAAAGCTAAAGTCACTCCTCCAATGTTAATTGGTAGGGTTGTTACAACTTGAGTCTGAGTACCAGGAAGGGTCTGTAATTGAAGTGGTATAGAAACACCAGGTCTAATTTGGACTGGAACTGTCTGATTTGCCAGATTTTGAGCAAGAATATTCCCAGAAGCTGTCCTGTTAGCAGCTGTGAGTATAGCTTGATTATTACCTGCAGAAATGAGCTGAATTTGACCCTGCAAATCCTGTAGAGATGAACTACTAGTTGGATTGATTTGAATTTGCTGACCTTCTACCGCCTGAAGTTGTGGAATCACTTGGTACTGTACACTACCACTTGGATTTTGTACTTGTATTACTTGAAATTGACCAGGGGTGGAAGAATTACCTGATTTAGTTTTTGTAGGAGATGCACTCCCGTTATTACTGCTGGAAGAACTAGATGAACTAGAAGCTGGTTGAGAAACGTTATTTTCTTTTGAAGCAGGAGGAGTGGAGGCAACAAGTTGCCAAGCGTTTCCAGCAAGTTGTGTTGTTACCAGTTCTAGCTGTTGTGGCTGATTCTGAAGTTGCACCAATCCTTGGCTTGGATCTATAATAATCTGTTGCTGTCCAGTTGCTTGATTTTCACCGGGAGTCCCTATTTTGCTGCAAGTAGCTGCCAGTAAAGCCAGAGGAGAGGGCTGAGAGTCCTACCCAAAATGAGATGGTAAAGGAAAGGGGAGGAAAAAGTGGGTGGATTTAGTGCAGGCCAGTCGTCGGGAGGGTTATTTATTTTGACAGCTCTACATATCAGAACTTACTCAGGAAGTGGAAGAAATAAAAAAGAAATATGAACAAAAGAAGGTAAGAACTACATGAATAAGAAAGCAGGTATTGTAACATAAAGTTTAAATAAAAGAAAATTTCTAAGCAACTTTAAGTGTTATTTTCTACTCAAAATGCCCTTGGGAAAATACAGCTTTCTTACAATGTGCGTTTACTGTGTAACAGAAAGGTTACACACTCCAATATGTAAAATCTTCATGAATTTACAATTTAAGTTCCCCACTCTCAGAAAGATGCTTTGAGTGGAGAAACATTTTTTTTTTTCCTGCTCTTTACTTCTGGGCACTTAAAGGACATAACTCCCTCTGCCCCCTAATGTTGCACGATGAATTTGTTAATGTTCATTTTTACCTGGGAGCCTGAGGTTTTGGGTTTTTTATTGTTATTCTCCGGCTCAGAGGGTTTCCCTCCTTCTGTAGCCATCGCTGCTGCCGCCGCGTCCTCCTCCTCCTTCTCCTTCTGATCTGCAACAGCCCCCCCCCCATACACACACACAACAGGTTACTGGATTATCGTTATTCATCTTCCCCTCGCCTCTGTCCCCCTCCCCCCGAACATTAATCTCCATAAACCCGCGATCCGTGCACACCGGCAGGGGGTGGGGGAGAAGGAGGGAAGGGAGGAGGGGGATATCGCAAAACGTGGTTTGAAACCCGACCCATCGGCTCCAGAGCAACACCCAGAAGGAGGTTGTTCTCGCTCAGACATTAAGACAAAACACAACCCTCCTTCCCTCCCCCTGATTCCCTCCCTCCCTCCCTCCTCCCCTTAAAGCATCTCAGCGGCCCCGGGGGAGGGGGAGAACGGAGCAGGGTCTGGGGAGGGAGGGAGGAGGGAGGCGGTGAAGGAGACCGAGGGGGGTGGAGAATACGTACCGCTCATCCCGCATTAACAGGACAAACCCTCAGACGGAGACACTGGGATAGAGATGGGTGGGGGTGGGGGCGAGGCGGGAGGAGAGGCCGGTCCCGCCCGCCCGCGGTGGCTCGGAGGAGGCTGTAGCTGGCACAGGCTCTGCCTCTTTTTCCGCGAATGGCCGCCGCTGGGCTGTGGCGTAGCAGCTCCTCTCTCCGCCCGAGCCCGGCTGACTCGCCCTTGATTGACAGCGGCGGCGCGCGGCGCGGGCGGCGGCGCGGGCCGGGGGCGGGGCCAGGGCGGTGCGAGCAGGGCCGACTCCCCACCCCCCTCGGCCTCTCTCCGCCGCAGCCGCCGACTCTCCACCCCTTCCCCCAGCGGATTGGCCGCCGACCTGCCGGGGGCCGGGGCGCCGGGGCCGCCTTCTCTCCACCCCCTTTCCCGGGGTTATCCTTTTAACCGCTCTTCTTTTCCTCCTTCGGCTGCTCTCGCGCTCTTTCTCTCGGCGTCCGGGTTCAGCGCGCTGCCGGTAGGCCCTCCATACAGCCAAACTTGTTGTCTCAGGATATCCCGCCCCCTACTCATTTCCCAGCGCCCTCCACTCAGAACCCCTCTCCAGCAGCCTTCCCAGTGGCCACTGGAGGGAAAAGTAGGGCTACTACTGAAGGAAAGCGAGAGGAGTAGACGTAGGGACACGCGGACCCCGGAAGGCTCGCTGCGCAGACCGAGCTGCCCGCTGCCCCCGCGCAGCGAGCATGGCTTTCCTGAGGCGCATCCGGACCCGGGCGCCCTTTTTCCCTGGCTTGGCCTCCATTGGCTGAGCCGGCGCTGACGCGCGCTGAGTGGTGGGAGAAAGGGGGCGGGTTTCTGCCGCGAAGGCTGTTGGGTCTTGTAGTTCCTGGCGGCTGCGGGTGGGGCCCTCCGAGACTCCGCCTCCCTCCCGCCCCCGACCGAGGCCGGGTTGCGGAGCGGAAAGCTGCTGCCCGAGGGGGCGGTGGCGGCAGGGCGTGGCCGGGGCCGAGTGGGAGTTGAACGGAGCGAGCGGGAGGGGGAATGGGTGTTGTTTGCCTGGGCCTATCCGCCGCTCGGGGCTGCCCAAACCACCTCTGCCACCGCCTCCTCGGCTCCAAGCCGCTCCCCGCGGGGCGAGCTCATGCCCGGAGCGCTTGGCGATTGAGCGGGCGGCGGCGTGGGGAGGCGGGGTTTGCTGTCCTCCGGGTTTGAATGAACCCGGCTTCTTGAAGCAGCACCTGCACTTTGCCTTTCTTTGCTCACCTTCCTCTCCAGGCCTCCCCGCTTCAAGCGCGAGGCCTGTTTTCCCACTGAGAAGGACCTTGCATTTTTATTTGTTGTCTCTGGCAGGCTGCTGATGCAGGGCCGTGACCCGCCTTCTAGGGCTACCTCGGGTGTCGCCGGAAAGCCCGCGTGGTTGACGGATTTCTCACTCTCCCCAGTCTCATAAGATTCTCCAGGCAAAGAAAAGCCGAGCCTCGTGTGGGTCAGCCCTGCTACAGCTTTAGTGTAAGCGTCTGGGCAGGTGGAATTCGTATGTAGCTGCTCAAAAGCAGTTTCTTATCCAGTGCGCTTGAGTGGCCTGTCCCCAGCTTTCCTCCAAAGTCCCGCAGTCGGGATGCTGTCTTGGAGTACACCAGTGCCTAATTAAGTATACCTAAAGTGGTAGTGAGTCCCTACTGTAAATATCGACTTTAGGGACCCGTCCTTACACACCCAAGCTTAAAGCCATTTACTTTCCTTTTATCTGGCTCCGCACAGAGCCTTGGGCGTTTTTTGCCTTTTGCCTGAGTTCTGACAGGTTGCGAGGGTACTGAGGTCCCAAATGGGACATTTCCTTTGCTTGTTGAAGTAATTGTAATATGGGCTGATGACAAAGCTGTGTAACGATGAGACAAAGCAATTCGAATGAAGAATTACATAGTATTGTCTATTCCATCTTACAAAATGAGCTGCAGAGCATTAAGTAAATGCTACACGCATGTACAACATAGAAAGCTCGGAAGTGCTTCTTACTTTAACAGATACACTGTCTATCCTACCCCCCCACAGTTCATAATGAATTAAAGTAGACATTTTGCAGTCTCGTGAATTGAGGCATTCCTTGTGATTTTCTTACCTTACAAAGCCCGTCTCAGAGAGGTAATGTCACTGTCTTTGGACCATAGGTCATTCACTGTAGATCAGCAAAGTATCCTGCAGTGGAAATACTGGTATCTGTGAGACCTAGTTAGAAGCCCTGCTTTTATAGTAGACCAAGAGCTTCTAGTTGCTGGGTGCTGTAGACTGAATGTGCTCCCCTTCCCAATGTATGTATTGAAACTGTAACTCTCCCTTCACTGTGATGGTATTAGGATGTGGGGTCTTTGAGAGAGCATTAGGATTAGCTGAGGTCAGGAATGTGGAGCTCTCATGAATGGGATTAGTGACTTTAGACTGGTCAGGAGAAAACCTGCTGCCCTGAGCTCTATGTTCCTCCATGTGAAGATGTAACCAGCAGTAGGCAGTCTTCAGGAGGGTCCTCAGCACAACCTCAAACTTCCAGCCCCCGAAACTGTGAGGAATAATTCTATTGCCCATGAAATACTTAATTTTATAGTATTTTGTTATACAGCATGAGCTGATTAAGACTGGCCGGACAATGAGACTGAGGGCTGGTGACACATTAATCACTTCTTAGGCATCGCCATGATTTTGTTATCCATATATATGAGATATTTTTAAAAGTACTGTCGCTCCCACACCACCTTCCTAATTTAAGCTATGTACTACCTGTACTATGATTTAATGATTCTCTTTAAAATGTTTTGCTTTTAGGGGCTGGGGGTATAGCTCAGTGGCATAAGCACTTGCCTGGCAAGCGCAAGGTCCTGAGTTCGATCCCTGGTACCGGAAAAAAAAAAAAAAGTTTAGAAAAAATAAAATGTTTTGCTTTTATTTTTAACAATTTAATATAAAGTTTATATCACTACTGTAGATGAAAACCAGTTGTGGTTTAGGCATCATTACTGACAAAAACTGCTCTTTGACCAACTTGAGTCAGGTTCCTCTGAGTCCAGTCCTAACCTTAGGCTCTATCCTGAGCCTAAGGCGTTCCTTATCTCGTCCAATTTTACCAAGAATCCTGCTGGGTCAGTTTGATGAAAAGCCTTCATCCTAATATCTGACCAAAATTCCACAGACCTCATCCTTGATTTCTTATCCCGCTGGCCTATCTTCAGTAATAATCTGTTAAGTCAGTTCAGCCAGAATCTCCCTTTACCCTGGATATTTGCGCTTAGTCATTTTCTGTCCACTGATGTCACCGTTCTCCTTGGCTACAGATTTCTACTTGTGGTTCCATTGAGAATGGAGCCTGGTCCCTTTTCTCCATTGCAAGACCTCAGCGCACTGGTCTCTATACCTACCTCTGTCCCCTTGAACAAAATCTTCCTCACTGTATTAAAAGTTAGCCTTACAAGTTTTCTTCCTACATTCCTACTGCCCGCAGAATAATGGCTTTCCAACTCTAAGTTATGACCCACAGAAGTAAATATATTTTGCATCATGACCCAGTGTGTGTGTACACACGGAGACACACACAGAAGAAAGCAACGTTATACTTTTATTCTAATGTTTTACAACACTGAGCACTGACTACTTAGAGCAAACATTGCCAGGACCCTCAAACTGTATCCCAGGGTCTCCTGCAATACATTTCTCTTCAGTTGCTGGTAGAGATCCAGAGCATGATGAAATTATGTTGTGGGCAAGGAGGGAACTTGGATAGTAGTCTGAAAGTAACGCCTTTTCGAGGCCTATCAGTGGATATCCAGTGAATATCAGCCAACTCTGTTAACTGAAACAAAGTCTCAAGAAAAATAGTCTTCCTGTATGTGGTGCTCTCTACTTCCTCTCTCACCCTGCCTTTCAAATCTTTTGTCAGGCCATGAGTTTGAAAAGCTAGTATCCTATTGAATCTCCCACCCCAGCTCCTTTTGGAGCAGGCAGTTCCTGTAACTGTTTAAACTGCAGAACAAGTCTAGAATTCAAGCAGTTCCCCTATACATTACTCTACATATCTGCATCAACTCTCAGTCCGCATTTGAAAAAATGCCATTGAAATGGTTCACATGTTTCTTTCAGATATACAGTATCTGGTAGTCCCCACATTTTGGGACTTGACATTGCTCAATTGACTACTCTTTGAGCCAACAAGTATGAATGCCGCATATAATCTTGCTAAAACGAGTATTCCTTTCCCCCAGGGCAAGCCCTTAGGTCTTGGAGCGCAAAGGCCAGGTTGAGAATGCTTGCTACAGAGGTTACTTAATTTAATATAGGCCCAGACATGACATAAATGAGAAAGGGCACTATTTTTTTGAAATAAGTGGTAAGCTGCTTCAATTTGATACAGGAGAAATATAACTCCCGACTTGTTAGATGTCAGCTGTGCCTAGTTCATGGCCCCATAACATCAAGGAATGAGGTTGTGAACCAAAGGAAAGAATTAGGAGAATTTTCTTGAGAAAGAGAAAAGAACTGCTGGATTTCCAAAAGGGGTCTTGCATGGAGCGCCACTGAAACCATTTGTCAGGAGTCATTTGTACAGCGAAGTCACAGTGTGGGTACAACATGGGTCAAATTACAGTCAACCTATAGGATTACAAGTATAGTGGCTTAGCTAGTATCAGTCCAGTAGGGAAATAGGTCACATAGTAAGGGTACATGGAAAGAACAAAGACATATCTGAATACTCTTGTCACCATGTAGATGGACTAGTGATACCTATCTGAACTTCGCTGGCCCATGTGGTGCTAATTACATTGTAACTTCAGGTTATAGTTTATCCCTTAGGGAGGCATATAGCCCTGGATGTTGCATCTTTATCTTGAGGCCTGGCCTTCTTCAGATGCACCACCAGCCGCAATTCCGTTGTCTTTATTTTTCACCGACTTCCTTGAGAGCCCAGGCCCTCTCTGACTATATTAATTTCTGACTAATTTAGCTACCTATAATAACTTTATCTTTGGGAAGAAGATAGGAAAAGATTTGGAAAGGCCACAAACCAGAAAGTTCAAATTTTAACATCCACCATCCAAGTAGGAATCAAATACCAGCTCAGTGAACATACTTTATTTAGAGCAAGTGGCTTCCATAGTTGGAAGGAAATCTTATGTAGTTGGTACCATAATAAAGCCCTGGTGGTATATAAAATTATATTAATTAAAAGTAAATTTCTTAACCAGTAATGATTGTTTTCAGGAAGCAAAGAGTTTTAAGAAGTTCAATGTAAGGTATTTGAGACCAGAGTATAGAACATTTATATAAAAATAGGTAAAAGGTAACTATGTGGGTAGGCCCTTTAAGAGCTATAAATAATGTTTGTAACTGAAATTGTCAAATGTAACTGAAACTGCCAACTAACAAAGATAAAACTCAGACTACCTGTTTCACCAGCAAGAGTTGGCATTTATGCTCCTCAAGTACACTTACCTTCTTCTCAGCATGGTAATATACAACTTCAGGACACTGAATTAATGATTTCTAAATGTGTAGTTTCTGATTTGGGCCCTGTTATATTTATTGTTAATTCATATTAAGGTACAATTAATGGTTATTGGCCATTATTGAAGTATAGTATAAACATCACCTATTTGATATTTTATATTAGTTTATAAATCAAGGAAGTATAAGGTGGCTTATTGTTTTCATAAAACAAAAGCTATTCGGTCAACATGAAAGTTGAAACATAGATGAATTAATTCTCTTAAGACTGTGTAAAGTTGGTGCTTAAAATAGAGAGCACAGTTGGGTGCTACAGTGGTATACATCTGCACTCCCAGCTACTGGAGAAGCGGAGGCAGAACAATGACCAATTTGAAACCACCCTGGGCAATTTAGCAAGACCTTGTCTCAAAATAAATTAAAGGGCTGAGAGTATAGCTCAGTGGTAGAGTGCCTGTTAGCATCTGTGAAGCCCTGGATCCAATCCTTAGTACTGCATTCAATTAATCAATTAAACAAGCAATAAAATCTAAAACATACGAACTCAGTGTTTGCAATTATAACTTTTCAAAGCATGCCAATTGCATATGTTCAATTTGTTATGTTTTTTATTAAAAAAGGAATCTTGTTGAATTTTTATTTAAAGAGAATAAGCCCTGGAATCAAAATACTTGGATTTATTCTTTTGTCTGTGCTTACTAAAAGTGCATTGTTGGCTAGTGACTTTAACCCCTCTGAGCTTCATTTCTTCATGTATAAAACAGTTAAGATGATACTGTTAACATCTCATGGGACTGTTTCAAGAATTGAGTGAGATTAAAAATTCTAAAAAGAATCTCTGGTAAGCTCTTATTAAATGTTAGCTATCTGACTAGGGGTGTAGTTTAATGATAGACACATACTTAGTGTGCGCAGAGTCCTAGGTTCTATCCCCAGCACCCAGCAAAAATTAATAAATAAGTAGATAATAAATACTGCTTACCTTTTTTAATTTTTGTATTCCTGGGGATTAAACCTGGGGCCTCATGCATGAGGTACCTCCAGTTCTGTAGCTGCATGTAACGGCCCCCTCATTTTTATTGTTATTACTCAGATGGGTAGTTTAGCATTTCCTGCTATAGCAAATTGCCTATTCATATCTTTGTCTCTTTTATTTCCTATAGTATTGTTTCTATTTCTCTTATCAATTTTAGGAACTGAAATTATTTTATAATATTAAACTTTTACATGGCATTCATATTGCTAATACATTTTCCCAACTTACTATCCTTTGTCTTTCCAAGATTTAGCTATTATGAATTGTGTTACTATAAACATACATATACATGTGTCACTGCAATATGATGTCTTTAACTCTTTGGGGAAGATACCAAGAAGAGGAATATCTGTGTTCAAAGGAATTTCTCGTTTTAGTTGTTTGAGGAATCTCCATCCTGATTTCTGTAATGGTCGCACTAGTTTTACATTCTCACCAACAGTGTGCATCAGTTCCTTTTTCCTTGCAGCCTCTCAAGTTTTTTTTATGACTTGATTTCTTGTGATAACCATTCTTTTTGGAGTAGGATGGAATCTCAGTGTTTTAATGTGAATTTCTCTAATGGCCAAACATGCTGAACTTTTTTTCATGCATTTATTGACATTTGTACTTCTGAGAACTGCCTGTTCATTTCACTTTCCCAGTTTTTGACAAAGTCTTTTATTTGGGGGAGTTCTAACTTTTTGATGAATCCTATTTGAAAAGGATAATACCAACCTAAGTGAATACTTTCCATAGTTCAATAAAATATGTTTGTATACATAGGGTAAGGTACCCTGTGTGCTATTTACAAAAAAATGTAGAAGTGTTTTCCTATTACAGTAGGAGGGTATTATCCTTCTCCTTCATTTGCACTTGTTCACAACAAAAGTTTAAATACCTAGAAAAATGCCTGGCCTATGGTAATCATGCAATATATACTTACCAAGTCAATGAAATTTAAAATTTTAGGGTTGAAGGTATAGTTCAGTGGTACAGCACTTGTTGTGCATGTGTGTGGGGCCCTGGGTCTGATCTCTAGCATGGAAAAAAAAATTCAGTGCATGATCTGTATAAAGAAAATAAAATCATCCTACTGTAGCAAAATAACTGGCTTTTTTAAAAAAAGTAAACTTTGAAATATATTTGGAATGGCCTAAATTAGAACATGGACTATGAAATGTACTGGGAGGTGGGCTGGAGTCATGTATCCCAGAGGAAGCAATATTAATAATAGCCCCAATATTATTAATAGTTACTCTTCCTAGCAGCTGTGGGCATTGATTTTTAAAATGATGATTATGGATCCTCTCAGTTGTCCCAAGAGAAACTAGTAATAATAGTCAGGTTCTATTTCCTTGTTTATTTTCCTTGATAACCTTTCTTCTCACAGAGACCTTAGTCATTATGTCATAAAATAGTAACACATGAATTGAAATAGAAAATTAGCTCCAATGAAAAAGAGAAAACAAATATACCCACCAAGAGTGTAAACATGTTTTATCTGAGCATTCATTTTGATTGCAGGCTTCCTAGAAGCCAAAGCAAATAGAGAAACTTGGTTGTATATTTTCAACAGAAAGAAGGAAAAGTCAGTTTCTCAGAGACAGCAGTTTTTCCTAGTTCCAAAGATTCATAGCTACTGTATCTCATAAATACCACTCATATGTTAAAGCTATGCATTTTCCATTTCAGGCATTTAAAATGGTTGGAAAAATTAATTAAATTAAATTTAGGAATATGGATTGAAATATTTAATGGATTTTAATTTCCTCTATGGAATTATTTAGAAAACTTGTGTTTATTTAGAGGTTAATAGAACATTAATAAAAGATTAGTTAAAAGTAATTTTCCTACTCTAATACTTACACACTTAAGAACTGACCAATAAATTTGAAAATTGCATTTGAAGTCTTGAGCAAAAAATTATGGCTTTAATAGATTGAATATTAATTTAAAATGAAATAATTTATAAGTTTGTTGTTCCAAACTGTCCAAAGGGTCCCACTGGACATTTGAAAAATTCACGTAACTCTTCAGATGACTGAATGAATCAATTCAGAACTAGATTAAGAATTTCTGCCATTGCCAAAGATTTTAGTCTTCAGATTTTGGTTTCATTTACTCTTAACTAATTTCAAGAGTAGTTTTTTTTTTTTTTACTGAGGCTACTCTGTTTTGTAATTACACCACATCCTTGGTTAAGCATATTAGCCAAATAGGGAACAAATGTATAGTTTACCTAAAAGCGAATTCAAAAAGGAAAGGTGTGAAGAAGAGAGAAAGGATATGAAACCCAGCATCCCAGCACCTTTCTTGTGTGTGTGATGGGGATCAGACCCAGTACTTTGTGAATGCTAAACATATACTCTGACGCTGAGCTACACCAACAGCCCCTAGCATTCATTTTAAACATCTTGGGATTATTTTTTGGTTTGTCAAACCACTACTCTTCATGCCTACCCAGATTGTTGTGCTGAAAAAAAGCAGATTATTAAGACATCATGATAATGTTCAAAGTGAGTGAGGTCAAATAGGATGAAAATTAGCTGGCTTTGCAGAAGGAAAGCTAGGGCCCAATCTCAGCTCCCAAGCAAGTTATTTAACCTTGTTGAGTCTCCTTATCTGTATGTAAAATTTTCATAATAATTTCTACCATATAGGGATATTCGGAAGATTAAATGAGGCAATCTCCATGGTAGACACTTAATAATTAATTTGGAGTTCTTTCCTTCTTATTCAATAAGTATACTACCTTTCATAATAATTAAGTCTTAATCTCCTAGTTCTAAAATGTAGTGAGCAATTTATGTGTGTCAAAGGTGGTTTCCATGAGCAAATAATAGCTTCTGGGATCATCAGTAGTTTTTCTGGGTTTCAGGGTCTATATTATATGCCTTTAATTTTTAAGCACTTTATTAGAAAGGTTACAGAAAGCATTTCAATTAAAATTTAACAGGAGAGAAGTATCTCCATTTATCTCTAAAAGAATCTAAACTTTAAAGTTTGCTAATTTTTCCACCTAAAAGACTCAGTGTGGAGTTTGTCCAACCTAAGGAAAAGATATTAGGTAGATGTGAGGGGACCCTGTAAGGCAATGTGGAACAAAGAGTGCACAGGAAGGACAGTGTGGTAGGGAGAATAGCAAAGCTAAGACCTGTAGGCCCGAGGCCATTTGTCCACCTCCCAAGGGGCACATCACCTGAAAGTGACATGCTGTCTCGTTGTACAGTAGAGGATGCCTGGGCTGAGGATGCTGCTATATCCCTATATGACACAGAGGTGGCCTTTTTTAGACAAGACAGATGGACTATTGGAAGAAAATAAACAAACCAGAAGGCAAAAAGGGTTGAGAAAAATCCTTGTAGAAAAGTATATAAATGTCAAATGTGTCTCCCAAAATCATAATTTTCCTATTCACTCAACCTCCACAGATTTTTTTCCCCCAAATGTGGTAAGTAGCTTGAGAAAATCTAGATCAATGGTGTGATCCTGACAGGGTAATGGCTGTACGCTTGTGAAGGGGTATAGTAATGGCAGTATTATATGCAAAAATACTACAGTTATGCTGTCTTCCCAGAGCGTATTTCTGGAATATACCAAGAAGCTTTCTTGGTAAGTCTTCTTTGGTCAACCCCTGACAGAGCATGTGGATCTGAGCTCCATTACCAGAAGAGTACTAGGACTCATTTCTCAGAATTAGAAAGTCTGGGATAAAAAACAAAATTGTGGTACAAAATGATTGAACAAGCTGCAACAGTGAATCGCATGTAAAGCAGTGATAAGTTTCTATGGTGATACATGCAAAGTCTTCCACAAACAAGTACAGCAGTGAGGTTTCTGTGTTTTTATTAATCAAACCAAACCTGGAATTTTGTAAAGGAAATCAACAACTGGAAGAAAAGATGGGGCAGAATGACAAGACCTGAAAGATGGTTGGGAACACTGAAGGCGACCTGGAAATAGTGCTGTAACAGTGTTCAAACTCAGGCCTTTTAGATGGAAAGGGATAAGGTTTTACTTTACATTGTTTCAAAGCATTGAACTAAAATCAATATATGAATGTCACCAAGAGATAGATTTGGCACCATATAAAAAGAACTCCTGGATTGAGGAGATATTGTCAATGGGTAAATAAATAAAAAAATTTTTAAATACCTGTAAAAAATGAGAATCATAGGAAATGAAACTACTCCCTGAGGGATGGTGAGTTCCCATAGGGCAAGGTGAACTACTCACTAGAATGTGTTGCAAAAGATTGTGTCTGAGATAGCAGCAAGAACAGATCCAGATTTTGTGGAAACCCAAGCTTTTCGTTTCAAATTAGGGAGGACTTTAGAGAATTAAAAACCACAAAATTATAAATAAAATTGGAAAGCACTTTCATGACTGGTTCTCAAAACTTAGCTTCTTTGGTTTACTGTAAATCCACACCAAGGGAGTCAGTTTATGTTGAACCACAGTGAGATCTAAATGTGCTTTTAAATAATGAATAATTCTCCTTAACTTAAAACTAATCATTCTATTATCTGTGAGATAGCATGAAGGTAGTGAGAAGAGAGAGGAAATGAAATTAGACCCAGCTCAGTTCCTATCCTGCCTCAGTCTTTGCATAGCTGAGTAACTGAGTAAACCATTAAAATTCTCAGCCTCAATTCCTTCAACCATAAAATTGAGGCAATGATCTCCAACTGAAATATTTGGAGTGTTGTGGTATATATCTAGATGTCCCTCTGAAGTCCTCCATGCAATCATAGGTTGGACTTTGCAAAGGTGATTGATATCAGGGTATGAAAGCTTAAATGTGATGTTGGGAGGTGAAGCCTGTTTGGAAGAAATGTTATAGTTTGTGTCTGGATGTCCCCCCAAAGCCTCATGCAGTCATGGGGTGGGCTTCTAGAGTTTATGATTTATTCATGGTCCAATGCTGGGATTATGGGTGTGAGTGCAACACCTGCCCTGGGGTGGTAGTTTGCAAACAGTGTAAGGGAGGAAAAGAGGCTGCCTGCTGCCGCTCCTCCCTTTTTGCTCTTGTTGCTTTTGCTGTCTTCCACTGCCATGAACTGTTGCCTTCTGCCATGTACCACTCTGCCTTGGGGCCAGCTGATTGTAGACTAAGACTTCTACAAATTGTAAACTAAATAATCCTTTCCTTCCTTCATTCTGGGAATCAGGTATTTTGTCTCAGCAACAAGAGAAAAGTAACCAAGACAGTGAGTCACTGGGAATATGGCCTAGAAAGGTATATCTCCCTTCCTCCCTTGATATCCCTCCCCTCCCCCTCCCCCACTCCCTCCCTCTCCCTCTCTCTACTTCCCACTGCCATGCCATGAACTGTTTCTCCTCTGCAATACCCTTCTACCATGAGGCCCTGCCATGGAGACAGCTGACTATGAACTGAAGCCTTTACAAACTATGAGGCAAAACAAATCTTTCCTTCTTTAACTTATGAGTGTCAGGAATTGTTTCAGCAATGTGAAAGTAACAAAACAAAGCAGGTTTTGATATCAGAAGTAGAGTCATTGTTGCGATACTACCTGACCATGTGGTTCAGAAACCTTTGGAACTGGTTCCTAGGAGGAGTTTGCAGTTTTAGAAATGTCAGCTGAAGAAGCAGCCCTAGAATGCTATAAGGCAAGCTTCATGGAGATTCTGGTTAGAACTCAGATGACCAGAATGCTGATTAAAGGGAAAAAAAGCAGATAGAAAACCTCCAGGCTTAGGAGGTTTCACTTGGGAGCAAGGACTTCACTAGCAGTTAGATTCCTGGCCATGTGTGCTCTGCTCTCCCTGAAAATTTGTTTACATTTTGCTCCTATCCTAAGAGTTTGAGGGAGCCTGAGATTAAAGGAGTACACTATTAATCTGGCTGAGGAAATTTTGGGGCAGTCTAATGTTGCAAAAGTGGCATGGATACTGTTGGGGGCTTTTAGGTAGTTTTACCTTGAGAGTTGAAAGTAAAAGTCAAGCTGAATAATTTATAAAGTTTTGAGTTTGACCATAAAGGAAGCTCTAGTAAAATTAGAGCCTGCAAAAAAGGAGTATGGGAGAGCTTGCTAAAAAAAAATTAGCTTTAAAAAGAAGCCAAGTATTTTTGGATGTAGACAATACAAAGGATGCCTTCGGGGCATGGGAGGAAGCCAAAACAGACTCAAGAGTGGAAAAATGAAACATGCTTGCTTTGACAAGAGAGACCCAGGACAGTACACTGCAGGATGGCAGCAGCCTAGGAAATGGGAATCAGTTTTGTAGAATTCATGTTACCATGTTCAGCCATCCAGGACTGAGGCTACTACAACCAACAGTGACCTTCAAAAGGGCTCAGCTACTCCTCAATCTGGTAGGAAATCTTGGCGTTATCCACAGGGTGCTGGTTTTACATGCATGCAGAACACAAGAGTTGTGGAGTCAGGAAGACTTCCGTTCAGATTTTGGACAAAGGGCCTAGAGGCCAGACTGTGCTCCTGAGAGGGCAGGTGTGAAGCTCTAAAAGTGAATCTGAAAGTATACTGGAGACCCCGGGTGCTGGAAAAGCAGGAATATAGAACATCTGAGAAAAACCTCAAGGAATGAGCAAAGCCAACCCAATAAAGGAGCCATGAGGACTACAACCACCAGCAGTGCTGCAGAGGCAGAACCACCCAAGCCCTTAGGAGTTTACATTTTACTATAACCTGCCCCGGGTGCTAGACACGGAGCTACAGGGTTTATCATTTGCCCTACTGGATTTTAATCTTGCTTTGGTCGCATTCCTTTCTATCTTCTTATTTATCCCTTTTGGAATGTGAATGATCATCCCATGCTATTGTATGTTGGCAATGTTTAACTTTCTTTTGATTTTCACAGGAGCTCACAACTAAGGATTTGTCTTAAATGTCAGATGAGACTTTCGATTTTGCTTTTTCATCAATATTGACATTATTAAGACTTGGACAACTCTTAGAGATAGACTAAATCACTTTGCATATAGTGATACACGTGAGTCTTTTGGGGGCTGGGGTGGAATGTTATATCTAGATGTTTCCCCACAGTCTCATGAACTCAGATGTGAGACTTTGTGGAGTTGATTGGATCATGGGAGTGTGGGTTACTCTACTGAGGAGTTTATAGCTAAATGTGATATTGGAAGGTGAAGTCTGCTTGCACGATGCAGGTCACGGGGGACATGGCCTGGAAAGGTATATCTCCCTTCCTCCTTGCTTGGTCTCTCTCTCTCTCTCTTTCTTTCTTGCTGACATGCCCTGAGCTATTTCTCCTCTGCCATGCCCCATTTGGCATGCTATCCTTAGAGCCAGGTTACCATGGACTGAAACCTTTATAAACTATAAACCAAAATAAACCTTTCCTCTTTCAATGTATGGCTGTTGGGTATTGTGTCCAAACAACAGAGGAAAGTAACTCAGACTTGGAGGAAAAATTAAATGAAATTACTTTTGTTAAAAATCAATAACCAAAAGTTGTATAATTAATTATAACTAAATTGAAGAAGATTTAGGTGATCATAAGATTTTTTAAAGTTCCATTTAGAATTACCTGTCACCATGAAGACTGCAAATGACATTGTTCCTTACTCTTCAATTAATGTATAAGCCAAGAGTTTGTGAAATGTCACCAAGCTGCAGTATTCACATCAGGCTTATTTCAGCCAACAGGAGCATGTGAACAGACTAAAAAAAAATCATTCTCAGATCTATAATAAGGCACTTTGCCTCTTCTTTACTTTTTCAAAATTTGGAGTGAGACTCTAGGATTGGGGTATTTCTTGTCATTTCATTGTTAAGAAGCAGGTAACCATATTCAAATGTATACAGATGGGCCACACTATTGAGGGAGTAGTAGCTCGGTAGGAGTCCTTGCATATCACACAACTGTAGGACACAGCTTATCTAGAAGGCTCTTGCCATTCAAATTCCTTGTTAGGGCATCATCAGGGAAATTTGGAGATGCAAATTCACAGGCCCACAGTCTATGTTCATAAGATATTCAGGAGATTCTATGCTCTGCCACTTTTGAGGAGTGCTGATCTAGACTACAGCGTAAATGACTTTCTCCTGGTGACATGCAGTTCTGGTGATCCCACTGTGGGCTCTTGGGAGGAGCGAAGGGCCTGCCTGCTGTTCTTAGGGAGGAGTCCCAGTGTACCTGAGTCTCACTGACTGTATATTCTTTGGGTTCTCTTTCTTTCATGCAACTCTTGAGATACAAATGTTGAAATATGAAGTGCAAAATCATACTTGGCAGAAGGCCTAGTCCAACTATCTTTGGCCCATTTCCTTCTAAGAGGTAGAAAAAGAGAAATGTGCCTAGAGGTTGGTTGCTACTCTAGAAAGTCAATCTCCTTAAACTATTTCTCTCCCTTCCCTCAATCTCCTTTCTCTTCCTCTCTCTCATTGACTATGAGCTGGTCAAAATCAAACTGGGGACAAACTCTTTGGGAATGACTCCTACTGGGCTAGGAAGACTTAGCAGGCTTATGCAGCACTGAGGCTTGTTCTCTTATATTGTTTCTGCACTGGTATTTTTTCTATCCTTGGATGTGGCATTGGAGAAAAGGGGAATGAAGAGAAATCTATCTTGTATTACTTTTAAATCACTAGCTAGTTAAATTTTAAAAATAAACAGCATATATTAATAACAAGTACTTATTTAGCACTTTCTATGCTATAAACACTTTGTACACATACATACACATTATATAAGTATTCCATGTTCTTATTGGTACATATCATAATTGTTCCCATTTAACAGATGTAGATCAGAGGTACTTAGAGGTTTAGTGATTTGTAAGATTACCTAGAAAATAGTTGACAGAGCTGGGATTTGAGTTCAGGATTCTCATGGTGGAGACCTGCTCTTAACCTGCCTCAGATGCTTTTCCCAGAAATCTGCAAAGAGGGCTAACTGGCTTGAGTATTGCTCTTCTTCCTGCCTTCTAATCCTATTACCATTCTCTACAGAGCTCCTTTGTGAAAGCCCAGCAACAGATTTTAAATCATGAAAGCTATGTGTGACTTTGGTAAATGTGGTTGGTTGTTTAGCTGACCTACCAGATTTACAAATGAGAGGAGGCTTACCAGGGGCTCAGAAAGCCTTCTCATGACATGTGTACTCAAAAAAAAAAAAAAAAAAAAAAAAAAAAAAAAAAAAAAAAAAAAAAAAAAAAAAAAAAAA
>PVLD010002770.1:0-25460 GCA_004027595.1 Dinomys branickii | reverse complement strand
AAAAAGAATAAAGATCACATGAAATGATTGGGCTAATGCAACCAAAGAGAAACAGAGTTACCCTTTCTCGAGTTTCCTAAGGCTTTCAAAACAGAACCAATTATATTTGTTTCCTGTTCTTACCTGCAGTTCCTTGCTTAGAGTAAAGCAAGCAAGCAAGCATGCTGTTTACAAAGTACTTTCACAGATATTTACTCCCTGATATTTACAGCACCCCAAAGAGGCTGAATATCTTGCCTAAAATAACACACAAGCTAAGGGGCAGCATTTATTCTGTGGTCTGTCTCCCTAGGTAGAGATCCAAATACTCCAGCTTTACTGCTTGTTAGCCTGTGCTTTAGTGATAAAAGTAGGGTGGGGAGAGGCATGAGAATATCAGACAGTAAATTTGGTAGTCTCAAAGAAATGACAGCTAATGGTATTAAGCACTTTGTCACACACCAGGTGTCAGTTGTTTAATCCCTCCAACAAATCCATGAGAAACATGGTATAATCTACATTTGCAGGTGAAGAAGATAAAGGATGAAAAAGTTAGATAATTTGCCCAGAGTCACCCTTTGAACAAGTAGCACAGCTGGGATTCAATCTAGAACATGTGCTTCAAGAGCTGTTCTGTTATCTGCACATTCTCCTGGCCTTGCTGAAAAATTCAGATCCAGTTTGACAGAGAACCCGACAGCATCAGGCTTGGGAGGGAAAAGGGAGAGGGCATAGCATGTTTTTGCTGATAAATATTTGTACCACACTCTCAAACTAAATGACCATTTAAAGGGAAATAATACTACTAGCTGTGTGACTGTGGG
Organism: Dinomys branickii; assembly: GCA_004027595.1. Lineage (NCBI taxonomy): Eukaryota > Metazoa > Chordata > Mammalia > Rodentia > Dinomyidae > Dinomys > Dinomys branickii. Next base: position 24,657 of record PVLD010002770.1, on the reverse strand, counting down.
ATATCAATGATGAGTAAAATAAAGCACTTAAAGGTGTTTTAAATGGTTTGATTTTTAATGGGATGGCCCTTTGTTATTTTATGTCCACTTACTAAGAATTATCTGTTTTTCCTTTATGAGGAATTTTAATAAAATGTGTTGTCTTTTAAAGTAATAAAGTATAGCCAGGCATGGTGGCACATGCTTGTAATCCCAGCACTTGGGAGGCTGAGGTAGGAGGATCGTTTTGAGTTCAAGACCAGCCTGGGCTACAAAGTGAGCTCAAGGCCAGCCTTAAATGTGTAGCAAGACCCTGTCTGCAAAAGACAAAATAATGATAATAATAATAATAATAAAGTATAACACTTTACACAATTTGCGTACCTCTTGGTATAAGAGGCTATGACAGGTGATGATTGGGCTCCAAAAGATGAACAAAACCTTCAAGAAATCTTCTAGGGAGCCGGAGGGAGAAAAGGCTTCCTCACAAGGAGGGTTACACAATCCAGAAAAGATAAATAAATAATTCAATGTAATAATTAAGGGGAGACAATAGTGGATACCTCATCAACAAATTCATTCTACAGTTATTAACAGTGCTACAAGTTTAAGGCAAAGAGTGATCCCCTTCAGCCTGGGGTTATGAAGGAAAATTTTGTTGGTGACACTTGGGTGATTTACCTGGACTACTCATCTCTGCCTATCCACTACATCTTCCCTGCATTCCAGGGAGCCCTTAGTTAAGGCATACATAGGATGAGCAAATCTGTAGAGGTAGATGGAAGACCAGAAGAAGGCAATGGAGTAAGGGTTGAGCAGAGACTGGAAGAAGATGAGTGGGTCACTGGGGAGAAAGCTTTCTAAGCACATGGATGAGCAAGAGCCAAAGCCTGTAGATGAGGATGAATTTTTTTAGGTTTGGAAATAAGGAAACAAGAGTGGCTGGGGCAGGATATATCAGTAGTGAAGTGGCAAGAGATGAAATCCAGAAGGTGGGTAGGCTGGGCAGTGAAGTCCATGGTGAGGATACTGAGGTGAGGGGGAGTGGGGGAGCCATGAAAGGTCTTGAGTTGGGGGTGTGGTATAATGTATAATATACTGGATCTTCGTTCCCAGCTTCTGTCCAGAGCTCCTAAAGCCTTTGGAATTTCCTGAGTGACATATGTCTTCATTATTTATAATTAATCCTTTGGATTACACTTGGGGTGGGTTTATGCTAATGAGATGACTAAAGGTGGGATTCCTGCCTTAGGATGAAGCAAGTCTTTACCCCAACATACCTTGCTTTATTCATCTTCATCTGTATCTTTTCTAATACCTTCTGTGATATAAAGCAGTTATTGCAAGTGTTTTCCTAGGTACTATAAATCATCCTAACAAATTAATTGAACACAAGGAAGATTTATAGCTTATCTGTGACTGGCATCTGAACTAGACTCCAAGTAGATTAGGTCAAAATTAATTGCATTATAGGTCATCCAGCAGGCATTCACTGGACGATTATGGGGAGAAACTCATACATCTGGTCTGAAAGTGTTCTGTGATGTGTGTGAGAGTAGAAAGAAAGTACTATTTTTCCTTTATAAGAAGTAATATAATCAGACATGTATATATTTTTAAAAGAGTTTAACTCAACTACAGTGTGGGAAATAGGCAAGAGAAGCAGAAAGATAGGTTCGGAATCATTCTTCTGCCACAATTTTATAGGAATTCTCTATCTTATGGGTTAAAGCATTTGGCTGTCGGATACTCTGCCTCCATTTGACTATCACCTCCATACCTCTACTTCCTCTCCAGCACTCACAGAGGGATGAGCCCTGGCTTCCTCTTCTCTCCAAGAGTGGCCATTAAGCAGAATAATTGAATGCACACTTGGATAATCCATCCAACTCGTTGACCTCTCAGGTCACACTGACTTCCTCTATTCCAATTGCCTTCATATTTTTTTTTTCGAGTTTGCTACTCAGCCCCATTGCTAGGTTAAGAACTTATCATTGCCTGGGACTTGATCTACCTCTAAAATCATACAATAACTTGTCATTTTTAAATGCTAATTGGCATTTTTAAATGCTATTTTTTTTAATGTACTCCTAATTTAGCTGTTTCCAACTGGGTGGAAAACACCAGTTCATTTCCTATTCACCATAATAAGCCAATCCTTCCTACTCAATCCTTGTATGGTTATGAAGGCTGCTTCACACCTTCGCACTATGTAGACCATATTTGCTGCATACTTACTTGCCCTGTCACTGACTTTGAGAATGAAATTCACCTGATTCCTACACCCTGGCCCTACATTCATCCTTCTCTTCCTTCTGACCCCTTAGAACGAGGCTAGGAATTCACATTTTGAACATATTAGTCTCGCTACAGTGGGCACCTGGCTCCAAAGCTATTCTATTCTCATGGCTGTCTTCTTCCCTTCACCGTTTGCACTTGCTCACTTCTCTCTTACCTTAGAAACACAGGCACATAATAACTCTCAATGCTCTTCCAAACCACCGTCTTCTACCTCTTGTCTTATCTTTCTCTAACTCACAGGCGAGTTTATTGGGAAAATGTTCTTTTTGGTGTCTGCTTTTTCACATCCTTTTCAATTTGCTCCCCTTTTATCCACTGAAATTGCTCTGAATGTTCACAATTTCCCTCTGCCAACTTCATCAATCTGGATATGGCTTTATGAAAGGGTCTACAGAGAAATCTCTGCCCCCACTGTAGGGGACTAACTTGTGTTTATTTTTCTCGTTTAAGAACTGTTATGTCTCAAAGAAGCCACTTCTAACATACCCCACCCCTTTGGAATCACTGAATAAAGTTCTGTGTATGTCCATACAGCATCTGCTGCTTTTTTATAGTTACCACACTGTGTGAACATTTCTTCTTTACTAGTGAGCCTACTTTGTTAGACCATAAGCTACTTGAAGTCCATGTCTATTACAATTTCTGGTACATGCCTAGATTACTTGTGTTTAACATATGGTTCTTTAAATTAAATTATGGCCAAAATTATACTATAAGTAACAGCACAGGGAATTTGGATTTTTATTTTGGAAGTTTAAAGAATAATGTAAACCTTCCAACCAAATGAGTGGCTTGGTCAAAAAGAAAATTTTGTTCTTTTTCTTTCTGGCACTGTTTACTTTCATCTTTGTTTGTGTTGCTATGACAGAATACCCATGGCTATATAATTTATAATGAAAAAAACTTATTTTTCACAGTTCTGGGGGCTGAGAAGTCCGATATCAAGATGCTGCATCTTCTGAGGACCTTCTTGTGGCCTCATCCCATGGCAGAAGGCAAGAAGGAAAGAGCAGGAGAGCAGAGGGGATCAAATTCACTTGGATAGTGAGGCTAGTCTTGTGATAACTCATTTATACCCTCAATAATGACATTAATCTATGCATGAAGAAAGAACTCATGGTATAATCACTTCTTATTCGGCTCCCTCTCTCAATGCTGTTGTTTTGGGGATTAAGTTTCCAACAAATGAACTTGGGGAGACACATTCAAATCATAACAGAGTCTGTACACCATCTTGTTTCAGTGGGCTCTGTATTGGTCTGTATTCCATCACTGTGACCAAAGACCTAAGAAAAACAATTTAGAGGAGGAAGTACCTGTTTTGGCCCAGAATTTCAAAAGTTTTGGTTCATGGTTGGGTGACTCTAAGAAACATCATGGTAGAAGGAAGGGCATAGAGAAAAGCTGCTTACCTCATGGCAGCTGGGAAACAGACTGAGAGGGAAAGAACATGTGAAAAGAGTCACCCTTCAAAGGGTATTCCCCAGTGACCTGCTTCATCTAACTAGCATCTGTTTCCTAGCAGCCCATTCAGCTTATAAACTCATCAATGGAATAATTCATCAATAAGGTCACTGCCCTTATGATCCACTGCCCTCTCTAGGCCTCACCTTTGAATCTTGCTATATTGGAGGTCAACCCCTCACTACATGAGCTTTTGAGGGACAGTTCATATTTAAGCCATAACAGGATATATGACTCTCCTGTTCTACTGTACATACAATTGTGCTCACCCTCAAAAGGTCATTCTGGTTTCTAAGATGGGGAGTAAAGGAAGATAGGAAGGAGCAATGTTATCATTGTGGTTTGGAATGGGTTGGAAAGTAGGTGAAAATGTCTACTGGTGAAACTGTCTAGCTGAGTAGCCATATCTGATGTTTAGAAGAGGTCAGAACTCCTGGCATATATTTTAGAATCATCAGAATATACATGGTAGTTAAAGTTGTGTATTCACCATGGTAGAGAATGGAGGGAGAAGCGTAGTGGTTGAGTCTACTTTTTTAAGGACATAGACATTTGGAAGATGAACAGAAGAACATAATTGGCAGTAGAAAACGAATCACAGATATCTTGGTTACTTTTCTGTCGTTGCTGAGACAAAATTCCCAACACCCAAAATGAGGGAGGGAAAGGTTTATTTAGCTTACAGTTTGTGGAGTTTTCAGTCCTTACTTGGCTGGTTCTGAGGCAGAGTGGCACATGGAAGAGGGCAAATGTTCATGGCAGCAGAGCACAGCAAAAACAACCAGCAAAAGGGAGGAGTGGCTGCAAGCAGCCTCTTTCCTTACCTTACATTGTAAACAGGCTACCCCCACCCAGGGGGGTGTAGTTCTCACACAGTGTCCATGCCCTCCTCTTCCACAGGCTCAGGATGTATACAAAGTAAGCACCCTGGCTTCCTGCTGAATCACTGAGCCAAACCTCTAGACTCCCCAAGTTGACACAATGTATCAACCATAACAATAGAGAAATGGTCACAAAAGAGGGAAACAACCCAGGAAAAGCATATGGTAGCCAAGCTTTACATCTTGACCTTTGTGAAACCCACCAGCCTTTTCACTCTGCTTGCCTTTTCAGACCCTAGGAAGAAAGCTATAGAATTCTGCTGTAGACATTCAACTCTGCTTACAATCCAGTATTAATGCATTCCTCACCACTGGAGAGAAACAGTCTACCTTTCATCAATTCTTACTGAATTAACCCAGTGGCTATCTGAAACCTCCATTCTCCCAGATATCCTAGAAAATTAATCATACCCAAAAAGAGAGTTGTAGGAATCCCAGTTTGTAGCTAATGGCTCAGAGTACCCGGTGGCAACCTACTACTTGTGGTTGGCATCTGAAATGGGCACAGTTTGGTGGGACCAAACTCCACAACCTGTAGAATCTGACACTATCTCCAGATGATTGGCATTGAATTGAATTATAGAACAGCTATACATGTGGACACAGAAATGTTTCGTGTTGAGTGTATAAATAGAGAGACTAGTTTATCTTCTCCTTTCTATGCATGTATCAAGACTATTCTATTTTATGAAAAAAACTATATGAATAATACATTATTTGGATATTGCACACATTATTCCTTTATCAGTTGACAGTCATTTGGATCACTTCCACCTTTTTGTTGTTATGAAAAATGCTGTTATGCACAAGAGTTTCTGTGGGCATGTATTTTATTTCCCTTGGGTTTGTTCTTTGAAGTGGGGTTGCTGGGCCGTATTGTATAATTCTGTGCTTAGTCTTTTGAGGAACTAATTGGCTGAACATTACCAGTGTGGCTGCTTTGTTAGTGAGCTTTCCCAGACCTGACACCTGCAGTTTAGAGGAGGAGGGATTTATTCTGGCTCAAGGCTCTGGAAGTTTCAGTCCCTGGTCAGCTGGCTCAAAGGCAGAAATATCATGGCTGAAGGGCATGACAGATGAGAACTTCCATGAGTAGGGAGCAAGAGGAGCCAGAAAAGAGTCGCCCAGGGACCAGATATAGCCCACAATTTTACACCCTGAAGCCCTATTTCCTCAAACAAGGCCCCATCCAAATACCTGACTCAGCTATGAATTCAACAATGGGTCAGCACTTTCATGAAGTTGGTGTTCTCACAATACAACTTCTTCACTAGGAGTCTCCATCCAGTTAAATGCATAATCAAGATTGACTGGCACAGCTGCCGTACCTCAGATTTCTACCAGCATTGCATGAAGATTTAGATTTCTCTGTATCCTTACCAACACTTGTTTTCTGTCTTTGACTTCAGTCATCCTAGGAGGTGTGATATAGTGCTATGATATGGTTTGAGTGTATCCCTCAAGGTTTCATGTATTGAAATTTAATCTGCATTGTGAGGTATTAAGAGAATGGTAATTTAATCTCACTATGATACTAAAAAGTGGGTCTTTGTGAGGTTATTTGTTATCATAGTTACTTTTCTGGTTGCTGAGACACAATACTTAACACTTAAAGTTAAAAAAGGAAAGATTTATTTAGCTCACAGATTGTAGCGGTTTCAGCCCATAATTGGCTCTAATGCAGGGTGGCTCACTGAAGAGGGGCAACCATTCAGGGTGATGGAGGACACCAAAAGCAGCAAGAGAAGGGACAAGCCTCTTTCTTTCCCTTATAGTGTATGTAGCCTACCCACCCTAGGGCAGGTGGAGCACTCACACCTTTAATCCCAGCAAGGATCCTGAATCAATCACAAAATCTAGATTTCAGCCACCTCTGAAAATGCTACCCCCCATGGCTGCATGAGGCTGTGGGGGAACATCCAGACACAAATCATAACAGTAGGATTAAATAAAGCCATCAAGATGGAGCCCGCCTGTCTGAATACCGGTGGGTATATGAGAAGTGAGGATGAAAGAGAATATAGATACATATGCGCTTGCACTTGCAGCACATGCTATGCTGCTACAGGACTCTACTGGAAGGCCATCGCCAGATGGAGACTTTTGAACCTCCAGAACTATGAGCTAAATGAACCTCTTTTCTTCATAAAGTACCACCTCAGGAGTTGCCTTAGATAGTAACATAAAACTGACTATAATACAAGTGGTATTTCATTGAGGTTTTGATTTACATTTTCCTACTGACCAGTAATACTGAACATATTTGCATATGCTTTTTGTCCATTTGTATATCCCTTTTTGAATACATAGCAATTGCGATCCCTTGCCTAATTTTTAACTCAGTTATTTATGTTCTCATTATTGAGTCATAAAAGCTCTTTATATCTTCTAGATATAAGTCTCTAATCAGATAAATAACTTGCAAATATTTTCTCCTACTCTGTGGCATGTTTCAAGCACAGAAGTTTAAAATTTTGTCCAGCTATTTACTCAATTCACTGTGTTTGGGGCATATTTCAAAGCCATTGCTTAATCTGAAATTATGAAGATTGGTTCTGTATTTTATGCTAAGAGTTATTTTACTTTCACTTCTGTAATTGTTGTTGTTTTGGTCTGTTTGGTTCATTTTCTTGTCTACTCTGAATTAATAAAGTATTGAGTTTGAGCATTGCCTCCTCATTTAATGATTGATCTTACACAAATCATAATAGATAATTAGATAATTTTCTAAGTCTATTTCGTGAGCACCTACCTCATAGTAATGTTTTAATGCTCTAGTAAGTTAGTGTTTGTCAAAGCTTTTCATACAACATCTGGCACATATATGTAATCTATAAATGTTAGCTCTCATAGACCACCAAGTGTAGCTTTCCAATATCTCCTTATATCTATCTTCAACATTTATGTTTTTACCTTCACTGCTATATAAAAGCAAGGGTATATTTGACTTTTGTTATTTATTGCAAATAATATAGAATCATAATTAAAATGTAAAATGTATATTTTCTAATCTAAAGCTATGGAGCACATTTTCCAAGCTATAACTTTTGAGTATATGCCTATATTTGTGTTTTGCAAGATGTTACACTATATTGATAATTCTAGTATTACCATACAAGCTGTGTTTTTCATGAAATGTAATTATGGCAATTTTACATTGCATTATATAAATAAGAATGTATTACAACTATTAATTTGGGTAATAACAAGCCTATTTGTATAAAATACATGCAAAAGGGGAAAACTCATCAAAATACTTTGTTTATATATAATTATATAGTCCATTTATTTAGGGAGTAAATGACCAGCTAATAGTACAATCTACACTAAAGCCATAATAATTCTTCATGAACATGTTTGGGAGTTATCCAAAGCTCCCTTGAGAGTTATTCTGCATATTCCGCTTTCTTCTGATAAGTTAGCTACGCCAGTTATCACCAAGGATGTTTCAAGAACCTAACTGATAAACTTCATTCCTAGTACTTCTGCATCTGTGGTCCTCAATCTTTAGTTGCAACACAATCACTTACATAGTTTGTCTGCTCAGAGACGCTGAGCTCTGCCTTCAGCACTGCTGCATGAGTAGTCCTGGGATGGGGGCTTGAGAATTTACATTTCTAATGATTCCTCAAATATTTTTGATACTGCTGGTTGGGACCTACTGTGTAGTTCATAATTAACAAACCTTGAGAACATCTAGTTCGTGTTTCTAAATTGGCCAGCAACCAGGGGATCCTATGGATTTTCTGGCCTCCATCAGATATACTGGTGCTCCCTAGAGAAACTGTGGAATTCAAGATATCTCACAAATCCCTTGAACTTTTTGATAAAGATGAGGCTAAAAAGCAGACCAGAAGATCAATGGAACAGACTGGAAGACACACACAACCACAAACACTCTCAGCCACCTAATCTTTGATAGAGGGGTCAAACAAACTCACTGGGAGAATGATAGACTCTTTAATAAACTGTGCTGGAAAAATTGGCTTGCCACTTGCCGAAGACTGAAAATACATTCAAGTCTATCACCATGCACCAGACTCAAGTCAAAATGCATCACAGATCTCAATGTTAAAACATAAATAAACAGAAATACTAAATCTATTGGAAGAGAAAGTAGGTAAAAACCTTGAAGACATAGGGGTAGGCAGAGAGTTCATGAACAAAAACCAAACCACACCGGAAATACTTCAAAGAATCAACAATTAGGATCTCATCCTACTGAAAAGTTTCTGTATAGCATCTAAAGAAATCACCAGCAGAGTAAAAAGAAAACCCACAAACTGGGAAAAAATTTTAGCTGACTGTCCCTCAGACAAAGTTCTTCTATCTAGAACATAAAAAATTAAAAAATATCAGCCCCCCAAATTCAAAGACTCAATCCAAAAATAGGCATCTGAGATGAACACACACTTCTCAGATAAAATACAAATGACAAAAAAATACATGAGAATATGTTCAGTCATTAGTCATTTGAGAAATGCAAATTAAAACAATATTGAGATTTCATCTCACCCCAGTAAGAACAGCTATCATTAAGAAATCAACCAGTAACAAATGCTGCAAGGCTGTGGAGAAATAAGAATTCTCCACTGCTGTTGGGAATGCAGGCTGGTGAAACCACTGTGGAGAGCGGTTTGGAGATTCCTCAGCAAACTAGGTCTAGAGGTCCCATTCAACTCAGCAATTCCCCTTCTGGGTATTTTCCCAGAAGATCTAAAAACGTCATATCACAGTGATATATGTGCGCCCATGTTTACAGCAGTGCAATTTGTAATAGCTAAATTGTGGAAACAACTCAGATGTCCACTGAGGAATGGATAAAAAAAATTGTGGACTTTTTTATGCAATGGAATATTACTCAGCTATAAAGAAAGATAAACTCGAGGCTTTTGCAGGTAAATGGTCACAACTAGAGACCATACTCATAAGTGAAATATATCAGACTTGCATGTGTAAGCAACATATTGTCTCACCAGTGTAAGAACCTGAAGAGTGAATAAAGACTAGGAGGCATGATAGACATTGTGAAATGAAAGGAAACTGCTCAAAAATAAAGAGCAACTGGGATGAGGGAAAAGAGAAAAGAAGGGGAAATTATATGTATATACAAGATAGCTGAGGAATCTCCAAACCAATTTCCACAGTGGTTTCACCAGTCTGCCTTCCCAACAGCAGTAGAGAAGGGTTCCTAGTTCTCCACAGCCTCACCAGCATTTGATTTCTTAATGATAGCTGTTCTTACTGGGGTAAGATGAAATTTCAGTGTTTTTTTAATTTGCATTTCTCAAATGACTAATGACTGAACATATTCTCATGTATTTTTTTGTCATTTGTATTTTATCTGAGAAGTGTGTGTTCATCTCAGATGCCTATTTTTAGACTGAGTCTTTGAATTTGGGGGCTGATATTTTTTAATTTTTTATGTTCTAGATAGAAGAACTTTGTCTGAGGGACAGTCAGCTAAAATTTTTTCCCAGTTTGTGGGTTTTCTTTTTACTCTGCTGGTGATTTCTTTAGATGTACAGAAACTTTTCAGTAGGATGAGATCCTAATTGTTGATTCTTTGAAGTATTTCCGGTGTGGTTTGGTTTTTGTTCATGAACTCTCTGCCTACCCCTATGTCTTCAAGGTTTTTACCTACTTTCTCTTCCAATAGATTTAGTATTTCTGTTTATTTATGTTTTAACACTGAGATCTGTGATGCATTTTGACTTGAGTCTGGTCCATGGTGATAGACTTGGATGTATTTTCAGTCTTCGGCAAGTGGCAAGCCAAGTTTTCCAGCACAATTTATTAAAGAGTCTATCATTCTTCCAGTGAGTTTGTTTGGCCCCTCTATCAAAGATTAGGTGGCTGAGAGTGTTTGTGGTTGTGTGTGTCTTCCAGACTGTTCCATTGATCTTCGTCTGCTTTTTAGCCAGTACCATGTTGATTTTACTACAGTAGCTTTGTAGTATAATTTCAGGTCAGGGATTGTAATTCCACTTGACTTATCCTTGTTGCCCAGGATTGCTTTTGTTATTCTGGATCTCTTCTGGTTCCAGATGAATTTAAAGAATGTTTTCTCTAGATCTGTGAGGTATGCTAACAATAGCTTAATGGGAATTGCATTGAATCTGTACAACAATTTTGGTAGTATGGCCATTTTCACAATGTTGGTTCTTCCTATCCATGAGCAAGAAATATTTTTCCATTTAATCAAATTCTCTTTGATCTCTTTTTTCAGAGTACTGTAGTTTTCACTGAATAGACCTTATACTTCTTTTGCTAGATTGATTCCTAAGTATTTCAATTTCTTAGATGCTAATGTGAAAGGTATGGTTTCCTTAATTTCCCTCTCAGTCTGTTTGTTGTTTGTGTATAGCAATGGTATTGATTTTGGGGTGTTGACTTTGTATCCAGCTACACTGCTGAATTTGTTGATTAATTCAAGGAGTCTACTGGTGGAGTTTTTGGGGTCTTCCATGTAAAGTATCATATCATCTGCAAATAGTGATAATTTTACTTCTTCCTTTCCTATCCTTATTCCTTTTATTTCTCTCTGTTTTCTAATTGCTCTGGCTAATGCTTCCAGAACTATGTTGAACAGGAGTGGTGGCAGTGAACATCCTTGTCTTGTTCCTGATTTTAAAGTAAAAGCTTTCAGTTTTTGTCCATTTAGTATGATGTTGGCTGTTGGTTTGTCATAGATGGCTTTGATAAGGTTCAGGTGAAGACCATCTATTTCTATTTTTTGTAGAGTTTTTATCATAAATGCATGTTGGCATTAGTCAAGAACTTTTCCTGCATCTATTGAGATGACCATGTGGTTTTTGTCTTTGGCTCTACTGATATGGTGTATAACATTTATTGATTTGCAAATATTGAGCCATCCCTGCTTTCCTGGAATGAATCCAACTTGATCGTGGTTTATTATTTTCTTGATGATTTGCTGCATTCTATTTGCTAGTATTTTATTGAATGTCTTTGCATCTATGCTCATTAGGGAGATTGGTCTCTAGTCCTCTTTACTGGTTCCACCATGTCTCATTTGTTGAGAAAAGCTCAACTCTAATCAGTGTGGAGGAGGGTTTTTCTTTTTCCTCTTGTGACAGGACAAGAAAGAAAAGTATTTCATTACACTCCATCAGCATGAATTTATAGTAGAGATACAAAATGATAAAATATCAATTAATTTTGTTTAGTTTTAAACCATAATATTAATAATTATGTCTTGATTATAGTTAACTCTAGGGAGTGGGGCAGAATATTTTCAAACAACATTCCATTGAACTACCTAGGACAATAGGAAGACAAGAGGTTTCTAACTATGAATTTTGACTATGAAAACACTTTTTCAGCCATAGAGGAGTTACACGAATAACTCATATGTTGTTGGACCATATGTCATTTACGTTATAGGAGAAAGACTTCAACGTGGTGAGACTCACTAAAATAAGGTATGGAGAACACTCATTTCAACTTACATTTTATGTTTTAGCAAAAGTTTCACAGTGGATTCTATGTAAAGATCTAAAGAGCAAAGGGAATATTTATGCTCTCAAAGAGGAAGCTCTTCATAAGTGTTGTGTAATTCTTGACAAGAGACACTTCCTGCAGCATGTGAGAAACACCCTGAACTTCCTAAAGCAGTTTATACTGGACTGTGCATTCAGTATGATAACTAAATTTTCCTTAATTTTTAAAATTATATTTGGTACCTAGAATTGAACTTAGGACCTTTTCTTACCAAGCAGGCACTGTGCCCATAACTGAATTTTCTGTATGAAAATCCAAGAGTTTTTTGACCTTTGCTTTGTCATAAAGATGGCATAGAAGAATAGTGCAGTTTTTTGTTGTTTCAAAGAATTAGTAAGACTTCAGTAAAATTCCCCATTAAATGAAAGGTAGAGACCACAAACTCTACATAGAATGACCATTGTTACGCCATAGGTATGGTTCCTCAGCTGAATTCTTTCATTACATTTTTTGATGGAATCCACTGAATAGATTCTTTTTCTCTCAAAAATGCACATTTAAATAAATTAAGTAAAGGAAACAATTCACTATGGGAAATATTACCCTACTGAAGGCATGTCACAAGTGCGTTCATTTCCTACATGAAGTCTGTAATATTTTACAAATAGAGTGTTGATTATATTTAATTATTTTAAGTAGCTTTGCAAATTTAAAATAACTTAATGCTATTTATGGTTTTATCATAGTCACTTCTTTCTTATTTTTACTAAAACCTTGCCACTAACTATAATTTTGCTCTCTTATTATAATTGCTTATAATCCATAGTATGTATCAAGATGGCTACTGTTTTCTTCTGGATAATATCTGTGACTTTCCCATGTTCCCCAATACACTTGAACATTTTAAAATCATTACCTAAAAACTGCCATAAGAAGTTTAGGAAGCTAAAAATAATGTGATTTGTAAGCCTATTTTAAGCCTATAGTGTTTTAAAATTGGAAATTTTACAACATTAAAAGTATAAAAGATTTAAATACCATGTGTAGACAGTCTCCAATTTACAATGATTCAGTTTAATAACTTTTAAACTTGATAGTGATCAAGTACTTCACATTTAGTAGAGACCATACTTGGGAGTTTGAATGTAGATCATTCCAGGCTGACAGTGTGTGGTCTGAACCTTTCAATGCTGGTAGTGGTAGGGAGCTGCAGCACGCCCAGAAGCAGCACCTGCCACTGTACAGTACCTTCTTGATCTAACCTACAATGGTCAGTAGATGAGGCGTATTAAACACATCTTCAGTTTGAGATATTTTCAATCTATGGATGAGTTTATTTGGATGTAACCTCATAGTTAGCCAGGACTACGTGTAGATTGAACAACATCATCGTTCATTTAAAATGAGCATGAACTTTAAAAAAAAAATTAACATTTTTATTAGTACATGTTTGCTATATGTAATGATTGCATTCATTATGCAGAGCTGGTACCTGTACATACATATCTTAATTCTTCATACAAAAACCTGTGTATAAGTGTTTATAGCAGGTTTATTCATATTTTCCCAAACTTAGAAGCTAACAAGGTTTTCTTCAGTGGTAAAGGGATGAATTGTAATGTATTCACACAGGGAATGTCATTCAGCACTACAAATAAATGAGATAACAAGCCATGCCATTTTGGAAGAGGGAAAAACATAATGATTTAAAGAGAAAAGTGATTGCCAAGGACTTTGGGGAGGAAGGAATGAATAGGCAAAGTACAATTTTTAGTGCAGTGAAGAAACTACTTTGTATGATATTATAATGGTAGATACATATCATTACTTGTCAATATAATTTGTCAATATTTGTCAATAATCGATATGAAATTATATCACCAAGAATCATAGCATAAACTAGAGATTTTGGGTGATGATAATTTAGATAGTAAAGCTGGGGCTAAAGAACTATTTTCCACTCACCTGAACCTAGGCAACGGTCCAGGGAGAAATCCTGACCTTTAATCCTAGGGCCTACCACCCAGAAGTAGAGATAAGACACATGCATGCCAGACCTGCTTGCATGACCTGTATTAACCTTTCTTCATGCATATGGACTGCACCTCTTACATTCAATTATAACAGAGTGAATTATGGGAAATGGCATGCATGGTAGATATAGCTGACACGACTCAGCACCCTGTCAATCATGTTGTCAATCATGTCTGGAAGACCCAATGGGAGGTTCCCTAGACACAGTGCAACATTTTAAACCCTTAAACGCAACGCATTTAGCACTTATGCCATTTTGCTTTCCACTGGCAAAAGCCCACTCACTCTGAGTATACTATCATCTAATTAAACTTCGTTAAACGTTCCTTACCATCACATGCCATGTTCAATTCTTTGTTGTGCACAAGAACCTAGAAACCTGACCAAGATCTCATCACTAACAGCAACAATAATGTGTCAGTGTAACAAATATACTACTCTGATGGAGGATGTTTATAGTGGGGGAGACTGCATGTGTAGGGCTAGAAGATATATGGGATATATTTATAACTTTTGCTCAGTACTGCTGTGAACCTAAAGTGCTCAGAAAATAAAATCTATTAGTCACAGTTTTGAACTAATAAAAATAAAACTGTATATAACTTCACATCATTATCACCATTATTTTTGTTATTTGTAAAATTGTTTTATATCCATGAGGATAATATACTTCCATTCTTCTTTTAAGTAGTTTCTATTTAAATCATGTGGCATATCTCAGCAATCTTCAGTCTTTGTATCTATTTTATAAACCTAACTTCTAATTATGAGTTATTGAGGATGGCTTAAGTGTTTTTAGCTCTTTCAAGTAATCCTGGGTACTTTGATCAAACATGAATTAAAGAACTGTGGAGCTTTTCTTATTGTAGTTATTTTCAACATCTTTTAGTTAGTGGAAATTCAAATACCACAATTTTGAAGATAATTGCCAAAAAAAACCCTAATGTACTTGTAAGGATGCTTTAGGCTCTGAAACTTGTATTTTATGTTTTAGTTGTTTTATTTGAGTAGGGTTTTTTCCCTAGTGGGGAAAACCTCCAAACATTAGAAAAGAATCACCTGTTGCTGGAACCAGAAAACCAGTTAGGTTTTCTGGAGAAGTTGTGAAATCTAACATTTACCGTTTAAATTAAGATATTTCAGACCTAAAGTCAAGCTATTGAATGCATTTCATAAACATACCACTTGAAGAAGACCTTAAAGTAACAGAAGTGTGCTTTACTGGCTATGCCATGTCATAAGAAAATATTATCATCTCGTCTCTCCTTTCTTTTCAAAAGTCATTGTCCTTAAATATGAAAAGAAGAACCATGATGTTCTTTGTACGGCATGCTGATAAAAGGCTAAACTTTTATCTCATGCACAATGCTTATATTCTACTATGACTTGAATTAGTAGCTGAAGACATTTGTTTTTATTTTTCTGCTATTCTTTATGAAGACAGCAACCTGGAGATCAGCAACCTTCACCAAGACTCTCATTTATTCATATAACAGCATCTATCTTGTTGCATGTTGCAGATGCTTTGTTGGTATCCATTCTGCCAAGCACTTCCTAGTCCACATCATGATTCAAAAAGAAATTAACTGAACAGAATCTGTTCTAGTAGCTCCATGGTGACCCAGGGGATATTTAGACAACTCTGCCTTGCAGTGATCATTTGCCTTCCTTTACATGGAAAAAGATGAGCTTGACAAACACGCTGGGAAAAGGTACAAGAGAAAGGCTCAAAGTATTTCCTTACTAAAAGAAAATTTATATACATTACAATAGCATAGATCAAATAAATGTATTCTTCAAGGCTTTATATATTTACACCATAAGGAATTTTCCATGCCAACTTCTGTGTGATGTTTCTATCAAAGAATGTAAGGAACCTATTACTCACTTAGTATGGCAAAGAATGGAAATGGAAAAGAAAAAGTTATGACTTCTCTTGGTTGTCATCTCTGGTTGACAGAGATGGTTGTAATCTGTCAGCCATATTGGGTATAAAAGAGGGTGGCAGATTACTAAATTCAGAGAAAAGAGAACTAATTGAGTCCATGATGCTTGACTCTTTCGACTGCAATGTATCTTTCTGAAAATCCCTCTTAGTTTTTAGATAGTCCATTAATATTTTAGAAACTTCAATATACCCTAAAGGTCCTCATTTGGTTTTACTTTGGTAACTGTTCAGAAGATTGTGAGTCATTACAATTTTGTTTGACTCATATCTCACACCCAATAACCACTAAACCTTAACAATTGTATCTTCTACACCTCATATATATAGTACAGTTAAAGGCTATGGGACCATTCCTTTCCACTCCCTTGAACCTGGCAACACCCCAGGACCAACCCCCACCATCACCATCAAAGACTCCTGAGCGCAGAAGATTCTAGAGTGCCAAATCAGGAGGCATGTGTATTAGACCTTCTGGCCTAACTTATGATGACAGTTCTTTATGCTGAGTTCATTAAATGTTCATACATATGAACTGCATCTCATACATCCAATTATAAAAATGAATTAGGGGAAAAGACAGTTGCAGTATATACATGTGACCTGACTCAGTACTGTGGCAATCAAGCTGTCAATCATGCTCTGAAAGACCCAGTGGGAGGCATCCTAACTTTCACCCACATTTCAGGTTCTTAAGCCAAATCCATTCGGTGCCTGTAACTTTTTTGTTTGTTTGTTTGTTTGTGCTATTTTTTCTGCCAACACAAGCCCACTCACTCTGAGTGTACCTTCTCCCTTTAAACTTCATTAAACTTGGTTGCTTCCTTGCTGTCATGTGCAACATATCCAATTCTTTGTTCCTAGTGCATAAGAATCTGAAAACTTGTCCCCTGGGAACCCATCACCCAGGGTAACACACTTACTGAACCTGACATCTTTCCCCTTTCTTCAAGGATGTGCAACTTCCTGCCTGTTTTACAGCAGTCTCTTCCATATTTGTCCCTCTGTTGTATTTCTCCAATTTATATTTCATTTTGATTCCAAAGTAGCTTTTTAAAAATGCAAGGTTTTAATTTCTTAGCCCCCAACATGAAAATTTTTTTTGTAGTACAATCTGAAGGTTTGAGTACCACAAACCAGTTTCTCAGTGATCTGGCCCTGACTTGCTTTACTTATCACTGCCTCACTACTAGCATACAAAACTTTTGACATTTATATAAATATGTCTTGGTATTCATTGGCATGTTTTGCATATACAATTCATGCCAGGCCCCTCTTATGTTTTTCCTAAATCAGCTTTGGCTTGGCTGAATGTATTCTACAAGATATACTTCAAAATAGGCATGCCCAAACAGCCTTCAAGGCACCCGTATTTTGAAGTGGATACCCTGAATGACTTTCTGTGTACGTCTGTCATACACGTTAGTGACTATTGGAGTATTTAGCACTTCCTACTCTATCTCTTCTCCTTTGCTTCTTCATTTTGTTGCTGTCATCATACTTTAAAGTTGTAAGAGAAGACAAACCAACTAGTTTCTTTTTGTACTTATTTCCTGATTTATACATTTTTGTATTCAAATAAATTTTTGAGAAAAGAGATTAAGTGTGCAATGTGGACTCCATCCTAGTTAAAAACATTATTTCATATTGGTTGATTCATTTGAAATACAACATAATCTATTTATGTCAAATTAGGAAATAAAATATTCTCCCTAAGCATATGATTTTTGTTCCAGAGTTAGTGACAAAACACTCTCTTAACATTTGTATTCATGGTACAAACTAGCACTTCAAAAGGAAATACGAAATTGCCAGGTGTGGTGGCACATGCCTATAATCCCAGCACTCAGGATGCTGAGCCAGGAGGATCACCAGCAGTTTGAGGCAGCCTGGGCTTCATAAATGAGTTCAAGTCCAGTCTGAACTACAGAGTGAAACCTTGTTTCAAAAAACAAAGCAAAACAAAACAAAAAAAATAAATAAATAAAAAGCAAGAGATAGAGAGACAGAGAGAATGAGGGCTAATGTGTCAGCAAATAGCTTTCAAATAGTCTTTGGCCTAGGTAGACTTGTAATATTTCCCCCTAAATCTTGAACTCTTATCCTTAGAGCATTTATTGAAGTATTTAAATATTTATTTTTCTCACAATGTAAAGTTTTTAAACAAGTTGTACATACCAAATTCTTCATTGTTGTACTAACCTACTTATCTTCAATGTAATCAGCTTCAATTCTGCTATATAATTTTAGGGCAGAAAATAATAAAAAATAAATTACTGTTTCTTAGGAGTTGAGCATTCCCCAAAAGAGAGACAACAGTTTTATGTGGTAGAAAGAATCATCAGATGAACCTACTTTATATGTTATGTGTTTTGTTTTTTTGAATAATGTTTTCCCCTCCAAAACTCATGAGCTGAGCTGGTACCCTGCCAATAAGAAGCATGTTACAATTTATAGCTCATTGACCTTGGATCAGAACCATACTTAGACTTTTTCTTTATAACTTACACAATCTGTGTTATTATGTTATTTATATGCAACAAGAAATAGAGTACACACTCTGCAACACCTTGATATCACAGAATTAAAAGTGATACAAATCTGACTAACATAGTAGCTTTTTTTTTTTTTGCGGTACTGGGGATCGAACTCAGGACCCTGCGCTTGCTAGGCAAGCGCTTGTTCCACTGAGCTATATCCCCAGCCCACATAGTAGCTTTTGTGATCTATTTTGTGGGATCTTATTTACTAAATGCTTACATTTATATTAGGGTAGCAAAGTCACAAAGTTGTCATCACCATCATCACCATCATGATCATTTTTATGGTTCTGGGGACTGAGCCCAGGGCTTCACACATGGTAAGCATGCACTCTACCACTGAGTTACATTTCTAAGCCATGTTCCTTTGATTAATGAAATAAGACACATCAACCAATGCAACCCAGAGCTAAATGTGAACAAATTGTCATTAGACAAATGCTGAGACATAAGCCTTCTTTCTCTTCTGAAGAGTTAGCTCATACCATGAACACAAAGGTTAAGAGAATCTTTTAGCATTAACTTTGGAACAAAACCCACAAGTTTAGGGAGAGATTTTATTTCTTGATTTGACAAAAGATTATGTTCTATTTCCAAATGAATTGACCAATATTAAATAATGTTTGTAACTTGTGTGTAAAAATTTGTTTAAATGACAATATTTTGATTAGTGTTTGCATGGCTTATGTTCATACTAGATAACTCTATATTTAAAATTAGTTTCATATACAGTATAATTGAGCCTTGCATTTGTATCTAATCTGACAATCTATTTTAATTAGTATATTTAGGTGTTTTTGATTTAAAGTAATCATTGATATGATTAAGTTAAAATCCACCACCTTGCTAATTATTTTATATTTGTTCCATTTGTTCTTTTTTCCTGTTTAGAAAATTTAGAAAACATTTTTGTTTTATTTAAGTGGTTGATTGTAGCTCTTTAAAATATTTTTCATAGAAAAAATTGTCTTTAGTAATCAAAGCAACATTTTAGTACCATTTAACACTTCCAGTTTTTTCCATATTTAAAAACATCAAAACAAAGTAAAGAAATATAATATTGACATAGTTGTAATCAAATAAGCTGTTTGGAAAGTATTAGAGGCAGTACCTATCAACAGCCGAAATGAAGTTCATCTAGATTAATATTACTACTTCCGGGAAGATGGTGACCAGGTGACCAGCAAAGGAGCGATCCTCCTTGATAAACCCCACCAGCTCGAGACAGACCTGGTGAGCGTGAATGCCGGGACCTCGGCTGGGAAGTTCAAACTGAATGTGTTTCTCTGAGCCGCTGGTGGAGACAAGGTAGGGCGGCCCAAATTGCCGAGGTGAGACACAGGAAAGCCCCGAACGCTGGGCACCAGAGACACCCCACGTGGGGAGGTGGCTTGGCTGGGTCCGAGTGCCCTGGGGGCACAGCCAGCTCGATCCCTCCCGCCTCCCGAACCGGCACAGCTCGCCAGCGACTCCCATCAGAAATCGGCTTTTTAGCAGTGGCAACGCGGGATGGTCTCGGATCTCGTGCATATCGGGGAGGCTATGCAGCCAAGGCCCTCAGCGGCCTGCAGTCCACGGCTGAGGTGGCATGAGGAGCACAGAGGAGCAGAGCATTCCGCTCCCTCCCCCAGACCCAGAGAGCGCAAGGAAACAGAAGTGGCGGCGAGCAGCAGATCACGAGCATAATACAAAAAACTGGCACTTTGGAACCTTCCTGCCTGCAGGGACTCTGAAAACTGGTGAACTATCTGCACTCACGACCAGATCACCAAGTGGGGGAGGAGATCCGTCCCTATACGTGCAGGGAACCCTGGGAGGGCGGGGGAGCGGCCTTAAACACCCCACCCAGGTCTCTCGCTAGGGAGTAGCGCACCCGAGAAACCAGCATCTGAACAGCCTTTTAAGTGGAACTCCTAGCAGAAAGCTTAAGGGACATTCTCCCGAAGAGAAGGAGTCATTGGAGCAGCCTCTGCAGCAGACCTTTGCCTGGTGAACTGCCTGGGTAATTTATTGCTCAATATTTTGAATCTGATACCCAAAAATGGGAAGATAGAAAAACAAAATGCAGTCTCAGAACTCAACCCAACCCAGAACAAGTCCTGAATGCAAGGATACAGGGGAACAAAGAAGCCACATACCTGCAAGTTGTGAAATGATTGCATCCGAAATGAAACAACTCCAACAGGCCATAAAAGAGCTTAAAGCAGAAATAAGCCACATACCTGCAATGATCTCTCAGACAAAAAACGAGCTGAAAACAATGATGGAAGAAATGTTCCGCACACATAGAGAAGAAATAGATAAAAGATTAGAAGAAAATAGGAAACAAATGGAAACGTTACAAGAGCAATTTAGGAATGAATTACCAAGAATGAAACAGGTTCAAAGAGATTGCCAGGATTTGAAAACTTCCACGGAAAGCTTGCAAAACCACTTAAATGAAATCGAAGATAGAATTTCAGACCCTGAAGACAGCATGGCAGCTTATGAGCATGAAAGGAAGGATCTCATAAAATTATCAAATACACAAGAAAAATCAATCCAACAGCTGCAAGATGAGGCAAAACGCAATAATATTTGAGTAATAGGAGTGAGTGAAACAGCAGGAGACCACACAAACGATATAAAAATAATATTTGCTGAAATAATAGCAGAAAATTTCCCAAACAAGGTAAAGGATACTGAGGTACAGTTAATCGAGGCATATAGAAACCCAACGCGTAACCCAAAGAAAAACACACACAGACATATAATAGTCAAGATCCCAGATATCCAGCAAAAGAACACAATATTAAAAGCTGCTAGAGAAAGGAAACAGATCACCTATAAAGGAAAGCCCATCAGAATCACAGCAGACTTGTCAAGGTAAACCATGAAATCAAGAAGACCTTGGAGCGAGATATTACAGATTCTGAGACAAAACAACTTCCAACCCAGACTGATGTATCCTGCAAAATTATCCCTCAAATTCAATGGAGAAATAAAATATTTCCACGACAAAGAACAACTGAAGAACTTCACGAGTGCCAAAGCAGCATTGCAAAAAGCACTAAAAGATATTCTAGACAGAGAAAAAAGAGACCACAATCCCAAGAACAATGATAGAAATAACTCCCTAAACAGAAGAAGTAAGTAAACAGCAAAAGAAGGAAAACAACAAGTAAATAACATGACTAGAATAAGCCAACATATAACATTAATGTAAATGGCCTCAATTCACAAGTCAAAAGGAAAAGATTGGAAGAGTGGATTAAGGAACACAATCCAACGATATGCTGTGTACAGGAAACACATTTTACTCAAAAGGAAATCCACAGGTTGAAAGTTAAAGGTTGGAAAACAATTCTCCATGCAACAGGTCCCCAGAAAAAAGCAGGGGTAACTATTATGTTTGCAAACAATGTAAACTTCAAACCAAAAACAATCAAAAGAGATAAAAAAGGCCATTACATACTAGTTAGGGGAAAGCTGCAAGAGGAAGAGGTAACAATCCTAAACATTTATGCACCAAACAATGGAGCACCTAACTTTACAAGTCAAATCTTAACAGACGTGAAAAATCAAATAATTAATAACACCATTGTAATAGGGGACCTAAACACCCCTCTGATACAAAGAGACAGGTCAACTGGACAGAAACTCAGCAAAGAAATGACAGACCTGAACCAAAAGTGTGAACAAATGGACTTAGTAGATGTATATAGAGTGTTCCACCCCACAACATCAGAATACACATTTTTCTCAGCTGCACATGGGTCTTTCTCTAAAATAGACCACATTCTAGCCCATAGAGCATATCTACCTAAATGCAAAAGAATTGAAATTATGCCATGCATATTATCGGACCACAGTGCAATGAAATCGGAAATTAATGACAAAGAGAACTCCAAAAACCACATAAACACTCGGAAATTGGACAACAACCTCTTGAATAACCAATGAGTCACACAAGAAGTTAAAGAAGAAATTTAAAAATACCTACAAA
Source organism: Dinomys branickii (assembly GCA_004027595.1). Taxonomy (NCBI): domain Eukaryota; kingdom Metazoa; phylum Chordata; class Mammalia; order Rodentia; family Dinomyidae; genus Dinomys; species Dinomys branickii. The sequence continues at coordinate 2,067 of PVLD010002770.1, read as the reverse complement.
TAAGTGAAAATGCAAGTACAACCTACTGGAATCTGTGGGATGCAATGAAAGCAGTCCTCAGAGGGAAATTTATAGCAATGAACTCATATACAAAGAAAACAGAAAGAGAGCAAATAAATAACCTAATGATACATCTCAAACTCTTAGAAAAAGAGCAACAAGCCAAACCAAGAGCCCAAAGAAGGGAGATTATAAAACTCAGGGCAGAAATTAATGCAATTGAGATGAAGAAAACTCTGCAAAAAATTAGTGAATCAAAGAGTTGGTTCTTTGAAAGAATAAATAAAATTGATAAACCCCTAGCCAACCTTATCAAAAAAAGAAGAGAAAGATCTCAAATTCATGCAATAAGGAATGAAAAGGATGAAGTCACTACAGATCCCACAGAAATCCAAAAGATCATTAATACCTACTTTGAAAATCTGTATTCCCATAGGATAGAAAATATAGAAGAAATGGACAGATTCCTAGAAAGGTACAAATTCCCAAAATTGAATCAGGAAGTCGTAAAAATCCTGAACAACCCAATATCAATTAATGAGATTGAAAACGTTATTAAAAACTTACCAACAAAGAAAAGCACAGGCCCTGATGGATTCATAGCAGAATTCTATAAAACATTCAGAGAAGATCTAATGCCAACACTCCTCAAACTCTTCAATGAAATCGAAAAGGAAGCAACTCTCCCCAACACATTTCTAGAGGCAAGTATTATATTGATACCAAAACCAGAGACCCAACCAAGAAAGAGAGCTACAGGCCAATCTCTGTAATGAACATAGATGCAAAGATACTCAACAAAATATTGGCAAATAGATTACAGCGAATCATAAGGAAAATTATACACCACGACCAGGTAGGATTCATTCCAGGAATGCAGGGATGGTTCAATATTCGCAAATCAATAAATGTAATACACTATATCAATACAGTCAAAGATAAAAACCACATGATCGTCTCAATAGATGCAGAAAAGGCTTTCGATAAAGTCCAACATGCATTCATGTTAAAAACCTTAGAAAAAATAGGAATAGATGGCCTCTACCTCAATCTGATCAAAGCCATCTACAACAAACCAACAGCCAACATCATACTAAATGGACATAAACTGAAAACTTTCACTTTAAAGTCAGGAACAAGACAAGGAAGTCCATTGTCAGCACTCCTATTCAACATAGTTCTGGAAGCATTAGCCAGAGCAATCAGACAAGAGAGAGAGATAAAAGGAATAAGGATAGGAAAGGAAGAAATCAAACTATCACTATCTGCAGATGACATGATATTAAACATGGAGGACCCCAAAACTACACAAGAAAACTCCTGGAATTAATTGACAAATTCAGCAGCGTAGCTGGATACAAAGTCAACACCAAAAATCAATAGCATTCCTATACACGAACAACAAACAGACTGAGAGAGAAATTGAGGAAACCATACCTTTTACAATAGCAACCAAGAAATTGAAATACTTAGGAATCAATCTAACAAAGAATGTGAAAGATTTATTCAGTGAAAACTACAGTACTCTGAAAAAGGAAATCGAAGAGGATTTCAATAAAACGAAAACATACGCTGCTCATGGTTAGGAAGAACTAACATTGTAAAAATGGCCATACTACCAAAACTGTTGTACAGATTCAACGCAATTCCCATCAAACTGCCGTTAACATACCTCACAGATCTAGAGAAAATATGCCTCAAATTCATCTGGAACCAGAAGAGACCCAGAATAGCAAAAGCAATCCTGGGCAATAAGGGCAAGTCAGGTGGAATCACAATCCTTGACCTGAAATTATACTACAAAGCAACTGTAATAAAATCAACTTGGTACTGGCTAAAAAACAGACCTGAGGATCAATGGAACAGACTGGAAGATGCAACCACAACAAAAAACCCACTCAGCTACCTAATATTTGACAAAGGGGTCAACCAAACTCACTGGAAAAAAGAAGACCTGTTTAATAAATGGTGCTGGGAAAACTGGCTTGCCTCTTTCCGAAAACTGAAAATAGACCCCAGTCTATCACCATGCACCAAACTCAGGTCAAAATGGATCACAGATCTCAA